>VXAV01011060.1:86781-111353 GCA_013399715.1 Alectura lathami | reverse complement strand
CCTTATTAAGGTATTTTAAAAAAAAAAAAAAAAAAAAAAATCTAAACCTGTATGGCTTTCGGGTTTCTGAATGTTTGCCTTTGTGGTTGTGGGTTTTATTTATGAGGTGCCGTGTGAGACAAAAGTCATCCCAGGCTCATACTTTACTAGTTCAGTAAATTTTCCATACTTTAATGATCAAGTTGCATACTTTACTTGTTACTTTTTAATATACTTCAGTGATCAAATTGTACAGCGTAATGATCGGTTTTCCTAATGTGCCTGAATGAGTTGCATACCTCATTAATGTACGTACATACTTTACAGGCCCAAACCTTAGCATGTTGGGGTGAAGCAAATAATTTAACAACCAGCCTTCTCACAGAGCCTGCACAGGAGCCCAGGAATACAAGTGAGCCCAGGGTGGGATGAAATTGCAAAGGCGTGGGAGATTTTGAGTTGAACACAAATGGAAAACATGAGATTTGAGAGCATCTGGAAGTTGAACCGGCACTGTGAACCTGGTTTATATTTGTTTTGTCTTTCCAAAAGCGTTCCCTCATGGATTAATTTGGGAGTTTAATGATGGAATTTTCCCTTCCACCCTGTGACAGAGCACAGAAAAGCATTCAAGGAGAATGCTCAATTTTGAGAACAGCCATACAGGCTCCAATCCTGCCATAGACCAAGAACCTCCTGAAAGGTGTGGAGGTAGCTCATTTTCTGATGAGTTAGGGTGGAAAGTACTTGGGGTTGTGGAGGAGTAACTGCTGAAGAGACTTGATGTTAAAATGTACCTTTGCAGAGTTTGAACCTAGGAGCATGCAGCTTGTCAAGCTGTTATGGAAGCTTAGTGCCTGCTTGGAGGATGAGCAGACATCACAGCGAAACCTTCCCTAGCAAAAGTAGGGACCTGTTCTAAAGTCAGTACGAAAGCTTGCTGGTAGGTCAATATTACAACACAGGAAAACATTCTGAAATCAATTATACAGGTGTATTCACACTTCAGGCTGGTGTGACGCGGTCGAAACTTACTGAGATTACATTGGCATCAAACAGGATAAAGGGGAAATGCAGCGTGTTCTGACCTGTAGAAAGTATTCCCATGTTTTACAGCTGAGAACTATGTGAGCTATTATATTTGCTAAGGGTGCATTTTAATTTTAATAAGCTGAAAATATAAATATTTTAAAATTCCCAACTATTTTTTAAGTAACTATAATTACACGTAGTCCTGCCACCAAGGACAAAGTAACAGTTGCACAACTATAAATATTAATGCTAAATTTACAGAGAGTAAAATACATTTAAGCAACCTTATAAAATCTTGAATAAAGTTGCACTTATAATAAGCACTTTGGTAAATCTACCCTATTGGTAACCGACACACACAAAGTTGCTAACATGCTAAAAAAAGGTCTAAAACTTGACAAACTTTTGGAGCTGTTTATGGGTCCGCCTTCATCCAAAAAGTGTGGTCCCTCCTCCTGTGAATTGCTCAAGCCCTGACAGACTTCTGACTCGGATACAAAGAGGCTGAGACAGAGAACTCACTGGTTTTCCAGCTTCTGCTTTATGACACGGAATTTAATCACCACATAGCTCTATGCGGATTTGTTTAGCACAACATTCTATTATCGCCATGGCAATAAAGTGGTAGGCTTTTTATATGGTGTTCCACTGGGTGATGATTATTATTTTCCTCATTTTATTTGTGCTTCAAGCATATATTTTTGAAAATGAAACACAGTTACTTCTTAGAATAAAAGATGCAAGTTAATACTTGCATTTTTTTTTTTTTTTTTTAAAGTAACAGGCTTTCACATCCTTAGCCAAATTCAGAAATGAACTGTAAGGTAATGTCATTCGGACTCCTGTACACTCACTATTTACACCTGATTCCCACCAGCAAAGGCAGACTAAGATGGAAGAAACTAAAGGAAAGGGAAAGACTGGGAAATCAAAATATGACAAAGACATTTTTTTGCTTACACCCTTTGATATTCTCCCATTATTCACAAGCGCAGAAAGAATTTCTGCCCGACAAAAGCGTGCTGTGAGTATGAACTGAAGGATCTGTTCCTGCAGGCTGCCCCAAGTGAACTAGTTTGAGTGAGACACCGTAAACACTGACCTCTGCCACAGAGAACAGCAACCTTAATTCGAGTTATTGCAGCATACGTATCCAGAGCATCAGAAGACTCTGTCTATGGCGGCAGTCAAGAATTTCTCTGCACCTGACGACTCTCTGCAGGGGGTTGTGGTCAGTGGCTCTACGTCCAGGTGGAGGCCGGTCACGAGTGGTGTCCCCCAGGAGTCTGTCTTGGGACCGGTGCTCTTCAACATCTTGAGCAATGACAGAGACAGTGAGTTTGCAGATGACACCAAGCTGAGTGGTGCAGTCGATACAATAGAGGGAAGGGATGCCATCCAGAGGGACCTGGACAGGCTGGAAAAGTGAGCCAACAGGAACCTGATGAGATTCAACAAGGCCAAGTGCAAGGTGTTGCACTTGGGTCGGGGCAACCCCTGGTGTGTGTACAGACTGGGAGAAGAACTCCTTGAGAGCAGCCCTGCGGAGAAGGACTTGGGTGTTCTGATAAATGAAAAGATTGGCATGAGCTGGCAGTGTGTGCTTGCAGCCCAGGAGGCCAGCTGTACCCTGGGCTGCATCAAGAGAGAGGTGGCCAGCAGAGAGAGGGAGGTGATCGTCCCCCTCTGCTCTGCCCTCGTGAGGCCCCACCTGCAGTGCTGCGTCCAGGCCTGGGGCACCCAGCACAAGAAAGATGTGGAGCTGCTGGAGCAGGTCCAGAGGAAGCCACGAGGATGCTCAGGGGCTGGAGCACCTCTCCTGTGGAGAAAGGCTGAGGGAGCTGGGCTTGGTCAGCCTGGAGAGGAGAAGGCTCCAGGGAGACCTCACTGTGGCCTTCCGGTACTTGAAGGGAGACGATAAACAGGAGGGAGAGCGACTTTTTGTATGGTCTGAAAATGATGGAACAAGGGGGAATAGTTTTAAACTAAAAGACAGGAGATTTAGATTAGATATTAGGAAATCCTTCACTCAGAGGGCAGTGAGGCCCTGGCCCAGGCTGCCCAGAGCAGCTGTGGGTGCCCCATCCCTGGAGGCGCTCAAGGCCAGGCTGGGTGGGCCCTGGGCAGCCTGATCCAGTGGGTGGCAACCAGCCCACGGCAGGGACCAGAATTAATCACCATATTTGGGTATCCCATGTCCTGTGTCGCCCAGCTGGGGTAATCTGACAGCATCTGTGGTCATGCCTTCAGCTTGCCACGTATACAGACCTAAATCTACATGAGTGCCAGACTTAACGTCTGAGAGCTGTTTATAACGAGATAAAGGCTTCATGGAGCTCAACAGAGATCAACTGAAAGATATAAGAATTTTAGATGCTTAGTTAGTCAGTCACTTCAAATATATTAGATCTTATCTATTAAAAAAAAAACCACCATAGCTCAGTAGCTATTCTTACCTTTGAGAGGAGGTTTATGTTTTTCAGGAAAGCCTTCCAGTCTGTCAGCTCCTCACAAAGATGAAGGTTCTTGAGAAGGTGTCTGAACTGCATGTCTGATCATTTAAAGCAGGAATGACAAAGTACACACCAAAATTCTAGTGTTTTCATTACTCCAGTGGCTTCTTTACCAAACAGAGAAAATGCCCGAGAAGAAAGAATTCAAATTATTTAAGCAAACCTAGACAGTCCAAAAGAGAAGTCTTTTTCAGCAGCCATTTAACAGTTCCTATGGAGATGAAGTCCGCATAATTTTTACTTACAGGTATTTTATATATAAGGAAACAAAAAACATTTTCCAAAACCTTACTAGTTTGAAGTTTTCCGTTTTTTCAAAAGTGAAAAGCAATTGTTGAAATAAACCCAAAATAGCCTGTATTTCTGTGCCACATGTAGGCATAAATATGCAAATAAACAACAACCTGCAGTAAAAAGCAATAAGTAATCACATCAAGCATCCAAACACTCCAGAACAGGCCATGCTTAAGACAAGAGAGGAAACAAAAATATTTGAGGTTTGCCTTATATATTTTTAATTAGAAATACTTTTAATTAAACTCACCTTAGCATATTTAATTTGCCTTCTGTTCCCAAAAAGAGAACAATTGTCCCTGGCAAGGCAAGTTTATTTTCCTCTGCCTGCTCCCTAAAGGACTCAACAGTCCTTCCTTCTCATTAGCGTCAGCTCATTCTGAAGGCTTGCTTGCTCAATTCTCATTCTCCCTTACACAGTGCCCTGCCTATTCTTCATGGAAGATTTTCAAAGGTTTCTCAGGAACAAGCAGACTAGATTTAACACGGTTGCAGCAGCAGAAGACATGCAAGAGAATATTACAGATTAGCAGCAGAAGTCCTGAGGTCTGGAAAAGCTGTGGGTCATAGCTCCTCCCATTCTGCCTGGCTGCTACCACCTTACCATGCCCCCTTACTTTGTTCTGCCCCTCATTTATGACACTGCACATATACACCACTCATTCAAAAAATATAAATGATTACACCTTCCAAAACTTCAGATTAAGGTCATCCTAGTCTCCTAACAGAGTGTCATGTTGGTGTAATACAGCAGTTCATGTTTTAGCACTAGAACTATTGAAAATAATGGCTTTTAAAATGTATATCTTAATGTACATGAACTGTGTCCAGCAGTAAAACAAACACTACCATACCCAAAGGACATTGGAAAGGAATCCTTTGAACACTAGGAAATCTTAAATTATTTGTTATAATACCTCAAAGGCTTGTATTCAGTTGTGGAAATGCCATGGATGGGATGGGATGTTACCTTTTTTCAGCTAGCTGGACTCTAGGAACTGTGCTTTCAGATCTGCCTCTTTCAAACAAAATACTTTCTTATAAGCTTTTGTTGTTGGAGTCCCCCATCACACAGGAGTCAGCAACTTTAACCCAAAACATGACTCAGAAGCAAAGGGATAACTTTTTGTTTTTTCATATAAAGGAAATGAGAAAAAGGTTTTCTTTTCCACAGCAGTTTGGCTCTCCGTGGAGAAAATGCCTTAGTCACTCTGCAGTTATATCAACACCAAATGGTACCCTAAAAAGATCAAATGGATAATTCCTTCATGCCAAAAGTCATTTTCATCTCATACCTTCAGCAGACAAAACTGTGTCCTTCCCTATTCCCAAGGCACCCAGGGATGAGAGGACAGATACTGTCTGTTGTGAAGCCAGGTGTGCCCCATTAAAATATAACAAACACTAACTTTTGCCATTGTATTTATTTATTTCCTATTCTAATAATGCAGAGCAGAGCAAGGATTTTTTTCCCTTACTGGGAAACATGCAAAGTAATCAGTATCCTGTTCAACAGCTAGTCTATCTGGCCAAAAAAATGGCAAAATGGCCCCAAGAAGTTTACAAACATCACAGGAGTCTCTGAACAGCATGAAAACAGATTTCTGTAAGGAAACAGCATCTCCCATGGTTCTGTGTTCTTTTCCAGTTGTACCAGTGACTTCAGTAATGATGTCTTTGTTGCAAGCCTGTGTTATTTCTTGCTGCCAGACAGAGCACATGGATTGAGATTTCAGAAACGCAGTCATTGATGAAAGGGAATTTCGACCCCCACCGTGTTCCCAACCACTGCTCCCTTGCACTCCCTTGTCCTGGCAGCAGCTTTCCCGTGGCCATGCACAACTGATTAGGGTTTTGTCAGGCTGAAGTTTGTGACCCGCATCGCTGGGCAGGAACACCAGCATTGGCTTCGACACAGGGTCGGCAGGGGGACCCCATCACAGGACACAGGGCTGCGAGAACATGTTGCAAGCCTCTGCCTGCCCCTACAGCCATGACCTTACACTGGACTTGAAGCTGCAGGTGCAAATGCCATGTCTCTACATTTCTTTGTGATAGGGGTGTTTCCTTCAAGGTCTTTTCGATTATTCTGTCCCATGCTTGAAAACAATCTTACTGTAGCATCAAGAATTATTTACTCTCGAGGCTGCTACATTTCAGTAGACTCTGACAACAGTCTAAGACTACTGAATATATGGTGTTTTTTTCATTCAGGGCTTTCAAAATCCTAGAGGAAAGGGGTTATTTTTATCATCCTCATTTCACAGATGGGAAAACCAGGAAACTTGCTGCTCGACAAGCTAATGTGCCTTATCTGTCTGTGTCAGTCAGGAGTGGCCAAGAGCATAAATGCAGATAGCTGCAGAAGACCAGCTGACAGATGCTAACTTCTGCAGCCACTATAATGTCTTCACATCTGATCATATGTCTGTAGCCTCAGTTGCTACATGCTCTTTTCATCTCACACTGATAAAGCCATAAAGCCTGTCTGCAGCAGCACATTATATCTACCTAGAAAGACCCAGCTCAGGAAACTCAACAGAGATATTGGAAAGACTTGATATTTACATGCCTGCCATGCAGTTTACGTACAAGTGGAGGAGGAAAAGGGGTTTGGGAAAGAGGGAAGTTCAGATAATTTGCTATTTTCTTTTTCCTTTCCAATCTTTGTCTTCACAAAACCTCTAGGCTTGATTTGATACGCCTGTTCCGTGGAGTTACCAGAATACAATCAATTTAAAAGCCTGCAGTTGTCAGAATCATAGAATCATGAAGGTTGGAAAAGACCTCTAAGATCATCTAGTCCAACCATCAACCCCCCACCACCATGCCCACTAAACCATGTCCCTAAGTGAAAGTGACACATCTGCACAGTTCTTGAACACGTGCTATTCCAACAAAAGCCAAGGTTGTGGGTAGCACTCAGTTAATAGTAGAAAAGTTTTGAAGCCTTTTGACTAGTCCCCAGTCACGCACTAAAACAAAAGAGAATTAAAAAAAATTGATGACCAGATGAAACTTACCTTGCACAACAAATCATAGTGTAATGCAACTGTTTCTTTTATCTTAATTAGGGTCTGTTCTAAGCTGAGCACTGCAAAGTTTGCAGGTGGTGCAGCTTGCTTTTGTCTCTGCTGGTATTTAGATGCTCTGCCATCATCAATTGCTCTCAGGAAATCAAAATAAGAGAGCTTGCTGTCATGAATGCTGATTCCTAAGCTAAGGGAAAAACACAGAATTAGATATCAATGATTTTAAATAACCACCTCACTGGTGCCTACACTGATTAATTATTATGATGTATTATTTGTAATGCAGCAGCGCTTCAGGATCCGTTTGTGCTGTCAGTGTACAAACCCTGTAAGCTCCAGCCCAAGATCTTTCCCAGGTCTAAGCCACCAATCCTACCAGTTAACCACAACCACACTCTCAGGGGCAGATTCAGACCCGTGTCCAGATGCTCAAGTGGAGACCTGCTCTAGCCTGGGCCCAGCTGCACAACCTCTTCCAGTCCATCCGCACTAATGTGGCGCTTTTTGAGCACAGTGGAGTATTTTGGTCATAACCTGCTGCTGAGCTCACCATCACCAATGCGGCCAGAGGACGTGCAGGCTCTCAGCTGCTGCTGCCGCCTTGCAAAGCCCTGTGGCCAGTAAGGGATCCTGAGCAGATCACTCACGGTCAGGCAGTACCCAAGAGGGCAGCCCAAGGGCTCTGCAGGCTGCACGCATGGCTTGCTGGATTTATGTCTGCTGAAACATCTGCTGGATCAGAGACACTGGGGATTTTTGTGTTCTGTCGCATCAGAAACTCAGTGGGTTACGGAGCTGACTACAGATAGCTCCAGGTAACAACACTGAATATATTTTTGCATCAAA
The DNA here is from genome assembly GCA_013399715.1 of Alectura lathami. Taxonomy (NCBI): domain Eukaryota; kingdom Metazoa; phylum Chordata; class Aves; order Galliformes; family Megapodiidae; genus Alectura; species Alectura lathami. The sequence continues at coordinate 103,657 of VXAV01011060.1, read as the reverse complement.
TATTGGCGTGGGGAAAGATGAGCTCTTGCATATGATTTGGAGATTTTTTTGCAGATAACTTGAGTTACCAAACTAAATTAATTTTTATTCAGAGATGGATGGTTTACCATAAAAAGTCTGGAACTAAGGCAAGTTTGATATATGCAAAAAATACGTAAGAATAAGGGTTATCTAGCATGAAAGATTAAGATGTAATGAATAGCATTAACCATAACACGAAAAGCTACTTTCCTCCTATGTCCTGTGACTTGTGACCACTTAATGAAAAGACACCTGGTGTATTTTTAAGCAAGGACTTCAAACCTGCCTAATGAGCCTGCAGAATTCATTGCCACAAGGGAGTACAACAGCAGCAGCCCGCTCTGCTCTTACCCAGTATAAATCCAGGGTAGTCAATTTACAGAATTTTCTACTGATCAAAGACAACGAGAGTCTCCAAACTACAGCATGCTTTAGGATTTCTTGATACAGGCCCATTGGCTCCCATGAAATTATTCCAGACTAACCTTAGAGTTACCAGCAACAGAGAGGTTTTAATAGACTTCAACAATTTTTAGACAGTTACCAGAACTGTAGGTTATTTGCACATACGGTTAAGTAAGCAGCTCCTATGCTGCAGGGGAAAGGCTGGGATTTTTTAGTTCTGCATTAAGCCTTTTTTTTGTCAGAATTATGGTCAAGGCAAATCCTAAAGAGTCAAGCCTTGATAGAGAAGATGGTTCCACTTTGTAACCTCAATTTTCTTGTGTAAAAATGAATTACTGTAATGTACGTTCATCATTTGCTTCCACAGTAAATCACCAGGGACCAACGCCTCAGCTACCAATCACCAGAATATCCAGTTACAAAAATGTCTAATTAACGGGGAGAGCCAGTAAAACAAAGAGGAAGCTTTATGAAACAGGCTGGAAAAGAAATTAACTATAGACCCCATATCTGTGACTAAGAAAAAAAAAAATATTCAAGAGCCCTGATTTTGCATCTTGCAGCTGCACAGCACTCCCACATACTACCCATGTCAAGCTGGCTCCAGTATTGGAGACAGCGTGTGGAAAAGGAAATAATCAACACCATTTCAGCAGAGAAATAAATTGCCAAGTGGGCATTAAAATTTTAGTAATAAAACTAAATGCATATGCTAATCTACTCTGCATTATTTAGAAAAGACTATTTTGGATCAAGAAAGGAATAATCTGCACAAAATTACAATGAATGGAGGTGTTTATCATCAAGAGGTCTTTGAGAAAGAAACAAGCAGCAGATTCTTATTAAGGTTGCAATTCATAAAAAGTTGATCACCCAATTAAAGGTGAACCCTGAAAAGACTTTGCTAACGTTGTTTCAAAAAAAGAGTCTGGTCTGGCAGGCTCTGGAGAACAAAACCCAGTGCTGCCAGACATATGACCTCTGGGGGGCTGCTTAGGGCTGAGAACCCCAACTGCCTAATGCTGGAGCAGGTCCTTTGCGTTCTTCAGCCTCTATCAAGACGATTTTCCACTTGCTTATTTGAATTCTGTTGCTGTTTTACAACCTGATTTAACTCTGTTCTATTGTTTTGAACACCATCTCTTTCACCTATTTGCTCCATTACACTGAAATAAATGAGTAAAACCAGCAAACAAAGAGATTCAAAAGACACCCTCTCTACGTAAGCAGCCTTTTCACTCTCGTTACCTGTAGAACTAGTACCTGGCCTAGAAAGGTTTCTCACTCCTACACAGTTTTTAGCATGCAGCCATCTCCATCAGCTTCAACAGAGCTTCTGATATGCTTAATGCTAAGAACAAGCTTATAGGTTTTGATGGGTGTGACCAAAGAGATGCTTAGGAGATAATCACACAAACCTGTTTAGGAGACTGCTGAACGGATGGTGACCAAGGTAATAGTTGAATTCTTGTGGTGCCCTATGCAGGTCACAAACTGTTACACAGCCATCACCATTTTTATCCATTTTATGAAAGGCCTTCTTGAAATCTTGGAAGTAATCCCTAGATTTGTCCTGTACAGAAAACAGATGTTTATTTTAGCTCCTTTGTTGAATCAGATGAAAAGGATACAAACAAATATACAAAATAGGGTTGGAGGGGCAGAGAAAGATTTTGAGCTTATTTGTGTGTGGTAAGTTCATTTAATTTATTCAAAGGGTGCCAAATTGTTCACAAATAAACCTCATCCCTCCCTCACCCCCATTTAATTTGCATGTGGAATTGTTTGGCTAAAACCTCCCACTGCAAACAAATGCTGCTTGGGTGATTAACTCGCTCCTCTCCCCACCCAGAACTGCAGATAGAAAATCCAGTTCTCTGTAAAAGCCTGTCCTGAAGAGTGACAAAACGTTTGGTACAGCTGTTAAAATGGTGGGGGTTCAGCAGCGCACCTTCTGCTGTTTGAGGCTCCTGGAACTTTGATATAGGAGGAAGAACTGTTTTAACAGGAAGTCAGAGCTGAACAAAACCTGCAGCAGCACAAGGGGAGAAGTGCAGAGCTTCTGCTGACCCACGTGGACTTTGAATCCACACCTTCACATTCCTCTGAGAGATTTATCATTTCTGACACAATTGAACTCAGGCCCCAAAACCTTGACTCTTCCTCTCACTTTGTTTTGTCTCTTATATTCCACTGACATCAGGGACCTTTTGAGCAAAGTTTGGAAGTCCAAGCTCTGCCTCTTGATTCAACAGAAGCCTCCCCACATTTGGGCTGAGGAAGATAAAGCAGGCACAAATATCTTTCCTTTCTGCATGTTTTCAACTGGCAAGGTCACTTAAGATTAATGAAAGATCAAGAGTTGTGAACTATGGCTTGATGTAGATTACTGAGTACACATAAATCAGTTACATCTATTCAGCACTTACAAGCAGATACCCTTACGGCAAAAATAACAAGTTTTGATCTGGGTTAACCTACAGCTGCACTCCATTTGCTTTGGGACTGCTCTTTCTGACAGCCCTAGGGTACAGAGCATGAAATCTGGGTTCGTTAGAGAATTGAGACTTACAGAATAAAAGGCTTATGACAGCGACAACCCAGTTCAGCTGTGTAACCCACATGATCAAGGATGACTGCCTCCGTCTCTCAACAGGCAGGCCTGTGGATCTAGCAGCTCAGACCAGCTGACCCTGCTCCTGGTGCAGACGTCAGTCAGCCAGCACCCGATCCCCACACCTGTACAAGGATAACATAGAGCATGCTAAACCTCACAAACTAGCAGCGCCCACCTAAGCTTTTTCAGAGCTCTCATGAATCTCCTCAGAGGCATCTGGTCTCAGCTCCACTTACTGGTGCTGTCTTCCCTCTCACAGCCTCACAGGCTCCCTAATTTTCCATTTGTGTTCAAGAAGCTCTAAGTTCAGTACAGCCTGTACAAGAACATTTTCCTTGCCAATTGTTTCTCCTAAGAATTCATCCTTTTGGAGCTTGTACTGCATATGAACAAAGAATAATTTCCCCACAGCCCTCAGGATCCAGGAAGCACCACTGTGTATGCAGACAGCATTGCCTACCTGAAAAATTCTGAATTATGACTTTGGTATGTTGTTAGCAATGTATTATATACTTCAGACCCACTGTGCTTTCCAGTGATGCATGGACTAAATTGGGAGTACTGGGACTCTCCGCTTAACAAAGTTTCAGCTTAATTTTTTTTTTTTTCAATTATCCTCTGAGGTCTGGTGAAAGTATGGATCATCTTTAACTGTAAGAGTTAAAGAGCCTCACAGCATCCTTGAAGTGTCTTTTAACATTTTTAACTCTGCTCACCATTGAATTTAAGATATTTGAATTAGATGTAACATGTTAAAATCCTTCATTCCCCGTAAATCTTTTCAGGTCCAAGACACTCAACAGTACACCACCGCTACACAAAATCTCCATACCCAAATGAATTCAGCATTAGCTAAAGAACACTAAAAAGTCACACACATTTTATACTCCTATACTCTGGAAGCTGGACTNTTTTTTTCCTTTTTTTGTGGAGGTGGGTTTTTTTTTTTTTTTTTTTTTTTTTTTTGCCATGGCTACACAGTGCTTTGTGTCAGCTCTGATTAAAACAGTTCAATAAATGAATATGGGATATTGTGGTTTAAGCCAGCTGGCAGCTCAGCACCACACAGTTTTTCGCTCATTTCTCCCTCCCAGTGGGATGAGGGAGAGAACCAAAAAAAAAAAGTAGAACTTGCGGGTTGAGATTAAAATATATGTATATATTTACTAAGACAAAAGGAAAACAATAATAGTAATGATAATAACACAAGATAAATTACAAAACAACTGATGCACAATGCTATTGCCCACCACCCACCAACCAATGCCCAGCCAGTCCCCAGGCAGCAGCTGCCACCCCTGGCCCACTCCCCACCATTTTATAGGTGGTTTTTTTTTTTTTTTTTTTTTTTTTTATAACATGATGTCATATGGTATGGAATATGTGCTAAGAGGCCTCTGGAGACCACCCTCTTTATTGTTGTGAAAGGCATATTTGTAACGAATCTCTTCTATCTTGTTTCCAGTTAATCTTTTTGTTATCTCTCTATCCTTACATTAGTTTTTGTCTAATCCTACTTTTCCAGATTCCTCACTGTTTTCTCCCAATTCAGCATTATCAGTATCTCTTTAAGCATCCACAGCTGCTTCAAGTAAATGGCCTTTCTTACACTTTCCTGTGAAAACTTGAGAACAAGATTTAAGCCAAAATCAAGTCTTCAAAAGCAGAATCTCCTGCACAGTGGTTTAAAAATGCATAGTGTTGAACTACCGTCATGCAAGGAAGTTTGCTTGGATCCAGGAGAAGAATACGAATTTGCATGAGATGTTTATTTATATCTGTAAAAATGTACGGAGGCCTTTTTGCGCAAATACCCTATATAGAACAGTGTCCTTCCTGAAGGATACGCTTAGCCCCATTGGATGTAAGGACGGTACCAGCAGCCTGTCTGCTGACACAGCTGTTGACTACTGGCTCTTCCATTTTTAAACTTCACACCATTATTCCTACATGCTCTAGCACCTTTATAATCTTCTGTCTCATAACCAGAAGAATTTTCCTAACAGCATATATCGTTGTGAAAATACAGTTTTATATTCTGTGTCTACTTTATCTCTGACATTAAAGATTTCTGGACATCATCTCCTACATTTACAGTTCATTCATCAGATTCACTGCTTTAATCAAGCCCAGGGAGAGGCATATTTTAGACCTAATACTAGATCTTTCTGGGCATAAAAGACTGTGTTTGTCTTCACTTTCCAAGTTAAGTTCATATAATCCTTCAGCAGAAATTAGATTCATGGCAGACACCCTCTGCTACAGCAATCTTTCTTTGTAGGTGGAAATTCCTAAGCCAAATTCTGTAGCTAACATTCATAGAATCGTGGAATGGTTTGGGTTGGAAGGGACCTCAAAGATCATCCAGTCCCATCGCCCCTGCCGTGGGCAGAGACACCTCCCACCAGACCAGGTTGCTCAGAGCCCCGTCCATTGAGCACCACTTCTGAATTTAGAAGCATTTTAGTCTGCAGCCTCTTTCTGCACCTTTTGCACAGAATGTCCACTTTGTGTCTGATTACTTAAAATTGAATCTCTCAAAATGTTGTAACTGCTTGACTGATTCACTATTTTAAGATTGGGCAAAAATTCTTCAAGAGATTCCTCCTTACGCATTCTCATATGAAACCCGTGTCTTCCAAAACACTGCATTTCCTTGGCAATGCGATAGTGAACTTATTTTCTGTAGCTGCACGGGTTGCTCTCTCACTCTGACTTGGTTTCATGCCATTAAGAACTCTGATAGCTTCTACTCCTGTAGTATTCCAGAAAATAGTTGTGAGCTTCCTTATGATGAATTTAGCCACTGCATACAGGTTTCAAAGCATGATGTGCATCATTTCAGGGAAACTAATATTGCCAGTGTGTTTTAGAGCCTCTAAAAGCCCCTAAAGATCTATCACTTTCTCTCTCACTTTCAAATCTCTATTTTTCTAGTTAATTCCCTCCTGTTTTTCACATTTTGCTCCTGTTACCATTCAAGACTCTATGCAAAACTTGTATTGCAAAGAACGTAGAAGGATCCTACAAAGAACGTACATCAGAGTGGTGCCATTGCTCTCAAGTTGGCTTTACTGTCCTTAATCTCCAAGTATCTAATTACTGCCTAACCAGCTAGGGTTTCTTCAGTCTTAGATAAGAGACCCTATAGATCCAATATCTCCTAATTAGATCTATGGGTTTTAACTTTTACTGCGTTCAGAAGCCTACAGATTTTCCAACAGAGACAGAAATCTACAATTTGCTGGCAGGATTTGGGGATTTTTTTTTTTTTNTTTTGGGTTTTTTTTTTTTTTTTTTTTTTTTTTTTTGTTACTGTAGCACGCCACACCTTAAAAGCAATGGCTTTATAGAGGTGACAAAATGGGAATAGCGGAGGAGGATGGGTGTTCGGTCTCACCAGCCCAACGGACCAAGAGAGTCACACCTAGGAAACAGCATACAGCAGCCTGAAAACCAAAAACAACTGACACTGAACACTGACACAAGTCACTGGGCACTTTGTTATTTCACTGAGATACTGATCTCCTCCACCCCTGGAAAACTGTTTAGCACAGATCCTCCTATCTTGCAAGGGTGTGCTTTTAGGCTGTGATATGGTCCACATTGTACCCTCCTTACAGAAAAAGATTCTGGAATCCTTTACAATTGTATGTTATTTTCAGTGCCGTACCATTAAATGATAGCTCTTCGTCACCACTGTTATATTCCCCTTCCATCTTCCCAAGGAAAGTAAAGGCTGAGGTAAAATCAAAACAGTTTTTGAAATTCATATATTTGGAAAATTAAGGCATTCAACATTTTTGGACTGATTAAAGATTTCCAAGCCATAATTATTCCATTCACTGCAGTAAATATGTGCGTGGAGAAAATGAGGATTAATACCATAGAACAAGTTACATTGCCAAAAATACAAAGTTTTCTTGCAAATGTTTTGTATTTTTCCTGAAGAGCTGGAGAGCCACTGTTCAATGTCTGTTTCTAATTTGGGCGATTTGTTCCTGTGAGTTACAACAAAAGCAGAAGAAAAAATGTGCACAGCAGTATGTTTTAAATTGTAAGACGTCCAGAGCTTTTGTCTGCCTCACTGTGCGCAATCACAAGGCGCTGAAACTGCTCCAAAGCTGCTAGGGTGAGGTTCACAGCCCTGCAGAAAGCCAGAAGAAAGGACACGGACTGGATGCAGCCCCTTAAACGAGATCATAGAAGGGGCAGTGGGTGCTGTTCCCAGTGGTGCTAAGATGGGTCCTTTAACAGCAAATTCATGTCTCATTCAACTGTCACCTCCCAGTCAGAACAGGACATGGATCAGTGAAAGAAACCAGTTTTCCAGCCCATTCAGAATGAAGTTGGGGCTGGGGCCCACGTGGATCACCAGGGTTAGGTTTTGCAGCCACTGCATCCATTTTGCTGACCACGAACAGACCTCTTTACACTGACTCTTACAGCAGGAGGGCACAGTGCCCACCTCCACTTCCCATGTCTCAGCTGTCCTTTTTGGTCCTGGAGTGGAAGGCTGACACTCGGCTGCCTCCCTGCCTTCACAGCCACCACGTGCCTGGATTTCATTCACCAGTGACTCCAGCTTCAGTCATTTGTGGCTTTCCTGAACCTAATGCGAAATCTGAGGAGTTCAGAGGCCTGGATTCAACTTCTCTGTCTCTTCCAGTTTTCCAAGAGAGAAAATCAGACAGAACCACTATGACAGGCCTGCTCCCCCTGGCCATGAAGCGGGTGGGAAAGTGCGGCAGACAAGAAGAGAGCAGACGCAAGTGGTTAAGATGTGAATCCATTCCGAGAGGAAGGCACAGATGCCAGAAATTTGAAAAGATTAAGAACAGAAGTGGATGTTTTATATCTATAAATCAACAAAAGCCGAAATCTAACAAATAATCATAATGAATTTTTTGAAAAGGATATGAAAGTCCTATCTGCAGGTTTAAACCAAACTCTGTCATAGCCCAGGATGAGGCAGCCCCAGTGCAGGGGCAAAATATTCGACATCCATCTACTAAGAGACTGCTTCACCTCAACCAGAAACATCTGGCTCTGGCTACTACCAGGTAACTGAATCCAGTTATCCCTGGCCCAATGTGCCAATTTCTGGTTTACTCCAAATTATGATAAACTAATCACTAGGCACTTTTGTCTACGTATTTGTGTGTGTAGTTGTCTTATACATCGTTGTATACATAATCATTGTTATGGTAGGTTCTCAAAACTAAATAATTCTAAATGACGTGGACCTGCCAGGATTTCACATCACTACTATTTTATTTTTACCCTGCATGTCTTCTCTGTTGAATTAATTACTCTCCAGCTGCTTCAGGGTGAGCATTAGCATCTTTGAGCCACACTGCATGATTTCTGCTTGCAGTACAGATCTTCTCTACCAGCAGAATTGCTTCTTATTTACAGCACTAGAGGTAGGGCCACCTTGCACTTGGCATTGCACTAACAGGTCAAATGTTGAAGGTTTCTGACCAAAAAAAGCTATTCATCTAAGTGTAATGCTACAGACAACCAGCTGGTACAACAAATAGAGCAGAGGAGCCAAATATGAGATGGTTCAAGTCTAAGTTTCACATCAGACAGTTACAGATACAATAATAAGCAAAGCCTGTAACACAGCAGCTGCTTAACCATCTCGGTTGCATGTTATGCATTTTTTTTTTTTTTTTTTACGAGTGGAATGTTCGCTGATGCCTATGGGTGTCATGAGTACAGTTTATGACACCGAGAACTGCAATGCAGGTAGGAGAGCTGTGATGCTGGAAAGAAAATTTTTGCCCTTGACTCCTTCAGCCTACTTCAGACACTGAAAAACAGCATTAAAAAAGTAGAGTAAAAATTCAAAAGCCTTGGCTTACAGGCTTCTCTGTGGTATTTTCTTTTTTCTTTTTATTTTGTGTAATGATTTCCCAAGCTGCTCCTTTATCTGCAAGTCAAGACTGCTCTACTTTGTTGGTAAAGGTGATGCGCTCATAAACAATGTCATGGGGAATTATCATTATTATCAACAATAATTTATTAGTCCCTACAACATCTAGACCTTTTCCAATCACAAAAGAAAACAAATCTGTGCTCTTGGAAGTATATTTTTACATGTGTTTTACTCCTGAAGGTTTATAGTGCTAAAAAAAAAAAAAAAAATAGTTCAGGAGAACAGTGAAAGCATGAGCAGAAAGCACGATAAGCATCCAGGTGGAGTTGGTCTACAACTCAGAAATACAAAGTTTTAATAGCACTGTATTGGGGCAGAGGACTCTCATGCTGCCCCGTTCTGCTGGCAGGTGTGGGAATCCTATAGCAGCAGCGGACTAATCACAGCCGACTTGGTGGGACAAGCACAGATCATTAGACTCCACTCTCAGTAGGATATCATTTTGTCATCTGTTTGTGAAATGCTCTTCTCAGGAGCAATGACCTATTAACTCAGAGTGCTGGTTTTCTCTGAGGCAGAGACTCCTCTAAGCAAGAGGAGCCAAGGTCTGCCCCTGTCATGGCGATCCTTTGTTACCTCTATGCAGCCATTTACTGACAATTTAACTGGCTCCTATAGGGCTGTGAAACCAACTGTGATTGATACTTGGCCCTCATCCAAGGGAGAGGGTGGGATATGGGGCCAAAGCTTGCTATGCATTCAACCATTCCAGCTGCAAGAAAAGCACCTGTTGACCATGATCAGGTAGATTTAAGTCTTCTCTGCCTGCAGCAGTCGAGAAGAGACTTGTAGGCTGACAAAACTGCACTTGCTCTTTTCCCTCAACCTGAGCTGACAGCAGTGTGTGGGTTGGAACCACAAGCTGAGACTATACCAACAAACAGGCCAGGGAGTGCTCTGGACACAGAGGCCAGCTGGCACTTCTGTGCTTAGTGAACCTTCTCAGCCGCAGAAAGAGAGCAGCTGCCTGCAAACTGCCTATTAGGAATGGTCCTCCGGGCGCTCTTGCTCCCAAACTGTGCTGGGAGAGATCGGGGAAAACATTAGTTGACACAGGACAAAGCATGACAAGGATTGTTTTGGCAGGTTAGCAGAATAGATGTTTGTGTCTGAGAATGTTTCTGGACACTCGGATTTGTCGGTAGAGGTGTTGTCATGAAGTCTGTAAAACAAGTAATACACGTTCATGGAAAATATCTTTAAAGTGTCTCAGAATACACACTGAGCTAGGCTTACTAAGGGAACAGCACCGTGCATAAGCTTGGTCCCGTCCCTACTGAAACTCCTTTTCGGAGGCTTTTTTTTGAATCACACTTGTATTGTACACAGTGTGATCTTAACAAACTAACCACAGACATAGGAAGTTATACAGTAAGCTCATAACTTGATGCGTTTTCTTATTTATCTTACATGGAGAGTTTCAGTTTGCTGTTGCTGCTGCTCTTCCAGCTTTGAATGCTTCTTTCATTTATTATGGTTTGTTTTTAAATGTGCCTAGATGTCTTCTGTGATGTGTCTGCTGAGCACTGTGTCACTGGGCGCAAGCACTCTCCCCAGTATCTGCAAAAATTCTTGGTGAGTAAGATATCCTTTTGCATCTTTATCATACCTTGAAAAAGAAATGTTCTATTTAAATATTCATGTGTTCCTCATAGAAAGGCATTACAGATGTCCTTAAGTGACTTAGCAGCTTAAATCTCACCGGCTTCTCTCCCTTACAGAGGTGCCATACCACACTGAGAATAAGTGACTTTTATTTGAAACGTGAAAGAGAGGACTTAGCTTTGCAATCACAGAGTCAATTCTGGAAACACTAACCTGAGGACCACATTGTCAGGAGTATTCTCCAGTTCTCAGCACCGCAGCTTTTCACTGTCTCACTTGAGACATGGAGAACTGGACTCCTAAAAATTGAGCCCCATGTGTCTCAAATGGGTCACATGAGTCTGAGATGCTCAGAGTTGTAATCACCCTTCAGAAATACGGGTTTAGATTCATAAACACTCTTCATATTTTCATAGGCATAAACCCTTCTCTACGTTTTTCCTGTGCAGTTTCTCCCCCTGCTAGTGCTCCAATGCATGGTAATGCCTAATTTAGCTTCAGCTTCACTCTAATTCCTTTATTCAAGTTACAGACATAACGGCACGGAAGAGATTTTAGCTATTCTGTAAAAGGGGTGGCTGATGGGAGTGCAGTTGTGCAGCAGATAGCTGCATGAAAAGGATACTCTTCAATATGCCATGGCATCCATAAGGAGAAAGAATGAAAAGTAAAATCTAATGGAGTAGAAAAAAATTCAGAGATGAATCAGTGCTGCTAAGAAAAAACTGTATAGTTAACGCAGTTTGAAACCAAGAAGCAATACACTCAGGTTCTACATGTTAGAGAGAGTGATTATTTTTTTTTAAATAGACCTGTAACGAAGGCAGGATTTTATATAATGTCACCTACTGCTGACATCTGTGCCATTTCAAACACAGTCTATAACACAGCTCCTCTTTGTTGAGGGCAGACAAGTATTTTTAGCCACTTGACAACAAATTACTTGTCTATAAAAACATTTCATGATATTATTTGCCATCTTTACACAGCATGAATTTACTTTACTCTCTTTTGTTACCTATTTGGTATGCAGCATTTTTCTTTCAACTGAATCACTTTTGTTTAGGTTAAAATATTGTAAGCAAATTTAGGGCTTTGAAAACGAGAGGCTGCCAGCACTGACTTCAGGCAGGTATGTAGCAGACCCTCTAGGACCCCCACGATGGAAGCTTCGTGAGCATTTCCCAGCTGACCTGAGACCCTTGGAACCGACTTCCACTCATCACAAACTAAGGCAGGCATTTTGTCTGTATAAAACAAAATTGATGAAAAACAAGTTAATATAGCTGGTGACCTAAGGTGTCGTTCAAGGAGAAAATGTCTATCAAATTAAAGGGATCAGGAATGCTGGAGTCAAGATAAAGTCTTGTCCTTCAATTCATGGGAAACTAATGGATCTAATTGTATTCCTGAGCTCAGTGTGATAAGATGTAGCCTCCTGTTACACAGTGTCATGATCTAAGGTCCCAATCATAACAAAATAAAAGATTTCTTGTGCAGTGTAATCTATTGTCATTCGTGGCACCACCAAAGGCTCTGTAATCCTATAAAAGACACATTATTGCGAGAGCTGATCATTTAAAGCTGTCATACCTTGCCCAAGCTTCTTAAATTCTTCTTTGGAATGCCAAATCTGAACAAGACTTTTTTCAAGTCCTCTGGCTCTATAATGCCATTTCCTTCACTGTCAAATTCCTGAAAATTCTGGAACCTAAAAAAAATACATCACTGACAAGAACCAACAAGTCTGACAAAATGTTTGATCTCCCTATAAGCTTAATGAATAATGGGAACTGAAAAAGAAACAGAAAATCATGCATGTCTACTTATTTTAATGTTTTTACATTTGTTTTTTTCTGTTTCCTACTTGATAGATAACAACTCTCCAAAGTCTTTATCAGGATTAACACCATAGGTGTTTAGGTGATATACTCGGCGTGCAAAGTTTCTTCCTGATGGCAGACACAGGGATGTGATGGTAAGAACTGTTCTGCAGCTGAAGCCCACCCACTGCTGAGGCATGCCACTGGAAGAGGAAGGCATTGGAAAATGGTAGACCTGCAGATTTTCTTGCCAACTTGTTCTATACCTAATATGAATGAAATTTTGCCTTTTATTTTTAAACCATTCATCTTACAAACTGAAACTACCAGTACTATTGTCCAACTTACACCAACATTTCATGAAATAATTGCATTCATTTTTCCTTGTGTTACTTTACTGCCCAAATATTGCAACTATTCAACAAATTAAGGAAAATGTTGGAAAAAAAAAAATTATTGGATATAGAGGACATAGGAGTCTTTTTGGATGGTGTAAATATCCCAGTCAATGCTTCACTGTGCAGGGCAACCCTGGGTGCCAGCATAGCAGCAGGTGTGTGTTTGTGTACAGAACGAAATCCAACGGGCCTCAGGTGAAGCCCATAACTACTCGTACAACAAAAAGATTACAGAAAACCAACAGCAGTAAAATATGAAGAAAGTTTCAGAAATAACTGTAATAGCATCTACTGTATAATTAACATTACAAAAACTGAGCATTATTCAAATTGTTGATTTTATTTCACTCACATAGTAAGTTTTTTTTTTATCATTACATTAATGAGCTGTTTTCAATGGGTCTTTTTGCATATTTATAGAATCTGAAGATCAACATTGCATAATGTTCTGAAATCTATTAGTGCTGCTTATTTATTTAAAGAAAACATTCTTCTTACCCTTGCTAGGTCATGCCATCTGGTTCTTGCTTTGATAACAAGGTAGTAATGAGCCTGATCACAAGCTAACTCTGCATCCGTTATCATCTGTTGTTTTTTTTTTTTTCCCCTCAGAAAAGAAAAAAAAATAAAATAACAACTATGTTTTGCGTTAGTGGGATCTTTAATCTCCACAAGTTTCCTTCCCTTTTGTTGTTCTTCACAGTAGCGGTGGTTTTGTTCCATAGTTTCTAAGATACCCATTAAAGACTGTCACTTCACATCTGTGTAAACCTAATTCTTTAAATACTGCCTTATTTCCCTAGCTGCAGGTTAGCGAAGATGTTTTAAATTTTGTAATTCCCTATTTATTTTCAAATCAGTGTTGTTCAATTCTCCCTCAAACTCGAGAGCCAGCATGGATCATTTGTACGCATAGAAGGAAATGTTAATTATCTCAGAAACAATTATATCCTGGAGTGACTCCAGGAAGATTATCCTTGATTTACATCAATAACCTGGATCAAAACTGTCTTTGTGAATCACCAAGGCACGGCTAGTGAGTTCAGGGCATAACACCCCCACTTGCAAACAAATCCAATCACCATCACAAGTGCCTAACTTCTTGGGCCTGGTTCTTCTAGTAGATTCCGGGCATGCAGGGAAACACGGGTGCCTTGATTAGCACCCAGCACAGCTGTTGTGCTGTGCAGAGAGGTGACCAAATCCACGTGCCATGCAAAGACACATCTTAATGAGAATCCAGGGGACCTTAACACCTCACTGTTCTTCAAAGTAGCGCACCTTCCTCGGTGTGAGAAGAGCCCTTCTTTTGGCAACCAGCTCTCCTTAGCCTTTCTAAGCACTTCGAGTTAGAAAATTGAGGAAAGTCTGCTCATTTCTCTCAACACACAGCTGCTCACCTTATGCTGCGTCCTAGCACCAGTTTCTCTCTCATCTATTGCTTTATAAACGCATGCTGCAGACACACGGCTTCAGAGCCTGGTCCAGCTGCCCTCTTGGATGTGCTTCCATATGTGAGCCAGAAGAGTAGTGGGTCTGCAGATAACTACACCTGGACTACCTGCTGCGTTCTTGTACCACAGACTGCACGTTCAGAACCAGAACCAGGTCCTGGAGAACCACTGTACTGCAAACTCAGTCCCTTTCGAGCTCCCAGAGCTCTGGGCCTCAGCCTTGGCTGAGGGCTCTGTAGCTTTAGATAAATGATCACCACAACAGCCTATTTTAGGTGCCTGGGAACACGAGGACTTTTCCCCTACTCCCACTGTTTGAGAGAAGATTCCATAAACCTGGATTATTGATCAGCAGAAATGGTCTAAAACTTAGGTGGGAAACTGCAAAGTGCTCTGAAGGCTTTCACTGTATTTTCATCACTGGACTTCTAGATTGTATTTGAAAAGAGAAAATTCTGGAGCTGTACCTTAAACTGTTTCAACTTCTAGCTAAATCCAAATTGAAACAGAAAAAAGAGTGAGACATTAATTGGACTCCAAGCGTTAGCAAGGCCCAGTCACCCTCAGTTTCCTTTCTTGTTTTACACTGATGTCCTTGGTTTGCTCAGTTGTCCAATTCAGGAAATAAGAAACACAAACCAAGCAGATAAATATTACTAACATCAGAGCCAACAGTAATGCTGTAAGAGACAAATAGAATCTGGGAATTAAGCCTATGTGTATGTATCACATCTTCATTGCCACAGCAAAGATGAGCTGCTGATCAGGAGCTTTTCAGTCCTGCTGTACTACTACATCTTGTCATTATTTTTATGGATTTCTCTGTTTGCAAAGTTAAAATAGTTTCGTGCTGAGTTTTTAGAATGAATTTTTAGTGCCTAAATGCTATTCATTATTAAAGCTGAGCTCAGACTGTAAAATCCCAGACATTTTAATCAGCATCACTTTCCATAGTAAAGGAGGCTGCTGCAATACTCCCTGTCCTCCACCCACTCTGCAGCACCTCAGCACTTCTGTGCAGCTCACCTGATCTTGTCTACACTCAGTGCCCTGGTGGCACAAAGGTCTGGAGCATGGGACCTAGGGCTAAGGCAAGGGACACAACCAGTGAGATTTGTCTCAGAACTGACAGAAATGATTTCCAAATCCCAAACCTTGTCCCTGCTTCTGCATGCTTGCGAGATACAGTCGAGTTGTCCAGTTTGGAGGCTAGCTCAGCTCTAAGACTCCGATTCAGGTATCGGTATATACGTTTAAGCATATGAACTGAAGCAGTCTCCAGGGGGTAATCCCACAATTTTAACTTAGAGGTGGATTCAATATCTGATTTAATTGTGCCCTAAAATCACTGAGCACTTTCTAAAGCTACCCACCTTCAGCTTGATAAAGACATACTTTGTTACCATTTTTTTATTCACTGTAGGTACGACTCAACCTCTTTCTTACTTGTGAGATGGCACCAGCCAAGAGGGTACCTCCTCAGTTTCTTGAGTCCAGAACAGCTGACAGAATTCTTCGTAACTTAAAGAGGAGGCTGGGTTCATCCCCAAGAAACCAATTAGGCACAAGAACTCCTAATCTCTAAGACTACACAGAAAGCTGTTCAAGAACTGCTGAAAGTCAAGCATGCTGGTGATACCGTCATGGTTACTGTCTGTTTCACGGAAGGCAGAATAGGTGTCCTGACAAGGAATATTTAAGAAAACATATTTAACACGTCACCTACATATTTTAAAATATAAATAACAAATGTTTGCTCTAGGCTTGTTTTGACAACAGGCAAATATTTTAATGCAGTTTGAGGCTACAAATACTTATAGTATTGCCTTACTAAACAATTGGGATAGTCTGCAATAAAGTGCAGTCCTAATACTTACATCTCGAGCGTGTACAGAACTGAGCAAAAGCAGTGAGCATCAAAAAGCCACCCACCAAAAATTTCACGAACTAGGCTCCATTTTCCATCAGTACCATACTGAGGGGTGACAAATTTCTGCCCTTCGTCCTGCATGCTCTTAGAATAAAATCTGTTATGAAGAGAGACTTTACAGCAATTAATCTACCAGCTGAACTGCTTCTCCCATTAAAATGGGCATAAAATGCTCCAACATCTTCCAAATGGTGCAGATCTACAGAAATCTGAAGCAATGCCAGCCGATATGATCAGCTTTGCTAGGGGTGTCCAAGCTGGTTTCCTGATTGCTGATCTTTCCACTTCTCCCAGGTAATGGGGATGGAACAAACTGAGCAAAAGGCTAACAACAGTGGCTTCTCTCCTTTTGTAAAATGCGATCTCTCTGATTCTTGCGTATCCTTAGGGGGATTTCAAGGAGAACATTCTAATGCTAATTACAGAAAATAATAAGCAAACATAGAAAAGATTGAAAACAACTCTTGACTAAAATCACCACGTTGCAGACTTTAGGGACTAAGAATCTGTCCTTTAAAGACCATTCTCATGAATAGATGGACTGTTCTATGAATGAGGAGTGCAGAGTTATTCTCTCCTAATTGCAGCATCTTTAATAGCTATGCTCACAAAAGGATGTGAAAAAAAAAACTGGATTTTATTTTCATGGCAGAGACTGCAGAGAAGACAATTAGGGGAA
>VXAV01011060.1:0-78132 GCA_013399715.1 Alectura lathami | reverse complement strand
TATATAGCTAGGTTCTAAAGAATAGCTTGCTTTCTAAAAAATAACAATAAAAAAAAATAAGACTGATACTGCTATGCAATATTTATGTTGCAAATGGAGATCCTACATTTCCAAATCACAGGCTTAGATTATAATGGGCCTAGTTAACATGAGAGGGCTAAGCCAACATGAAGAAGATAAATGAAAGTCTTCCACTGATTTTAAAGGAAAAGGAAAAAAAATGTCACTTCGGACATATTCTTTCTTCCTAGGACGGTGAAATTTCCTGGATCCTGAGTAAGTCACTTCGATGTTTTTTCCCTTGTGAACAATAGCCAGAATACCCCTTTCTTTCTACAAGAAAGCCCATACGGACTGTATACTCTTTCTGCTGAAATACCACAGCCTTCATAAATAAGCCATTGATGTAAATAACAATTAAATATTTAATAACTTTAAAAGACAGAAAAGAAATTAAATTAAAGGGTATGCAATGTGTCCCACTTGTACCAATTTTACAACCGTTATGGATTTACTATAGCTCATGAAAAGGAAGTTACAACAATTACTTTTGTTAAATCTGAGAGCATGTATTTCCATATAAGCAAAATGCAGAATTATTCAGCAGTCTTATTTTTATAGATTTATTAAGTGTGTTTTATAGTGTTCCCTAAACTTGAAGATAATCTTAAAATTTTAACTGTCTTTCTAAAAATATGCTAATGAAAAGAGTTTTCCTTTGATCTGAGCAGCACAGAGAAGATTAACTCTAAGCATCCCAAGAGGGATCAGAAGATGACAATGACTGGTGGCTCCCTTCTGAGGATGTCGGGTGGCCTCACCTGCTGAAGTGACTTGGTCTTCTGAGATGTCTGCTGTCTTGCCTGAATACAAGAGATTGCCAAAACTTTACTACCTTTATCTGCCACATGCCATTGACTATTATATTTTCCTGTTCATCCAGGCAGGCCTTGGCATGAACAACCCTGAGAAAATGGGTCATTTCAAACAAAGGACAGGTGATGAAGTTAAACTTTCTTTTTTACTGTTCCTCCTTACAAAGTTCAAGACTGAGGCAAAGGCTGGAAATATCCTGGAAATAAAGGAATAATGACTTGCAGCATGTCATCTGTAAGACTATCTTCCTTGTCAGTGGTTTATTCTTGGAAAGTTTAACAACCCAGCAGGGAAACCTTAGATAAGGATTGAAGAAGGGAGATGTCATAAGTGCTCCTGGGAAAGTATTAACCACAGCCACCTAGCTTAGGGCCTAGCACTACTTGGAAAAGACTTACACATAACAGGGTCATGTGAGAGTAGACAGAACAGACCAAGCATGCAGTTTGTCAGTGCATGAATATAAGAAACATGATATAAACAGGGGGACTTAGGAGTTCTCATGGTTCCTGGAAGATCTTGGAATCTCGCTGTTCAGCAAATTACACCTTATTTAGAGTTCTACTGATAAAAGCCTAAGAGAATATGATTATTAAATTATGGATGACTTCAATACATCACCAACAAGGAAAACAGGACTTAGATTTAAAGATTTTAGAGATCTGGAGATTTTTTTCTGAGCAAAAGATAAGGGGCAAAATCACACAGGGTAAAAGAGCAAGCTGTGATTGGTTGGGCAATGATTACAGCAGAAAACAGGTTGTCCAGCTAGCTATAAGAATGTGTCAGCAATACCTTGTTGATGCTGCAAAATCTAGTAAAGGAAAAATCCTTCTAAATTTTCTTAATTAACTTATTAATTAAATTATATTAATTAACCCAGAGAAACTGCTTGAAAAGGCAAAATAAAGCTTAGGCAGGACTGTGGATGGAATCACCAAGTTTACAATTCTGTTGAAAGGAAGGCAGGAGAATGGCGGAAAAAAGAATATTCCTACATAGTCACGGAACTAATGCCTCGTGGGAAATGTGTCTAAAGGGAAAGTGACTTAAAGTAGATCTGGCAGTACATCAGTGAAACATGCCATCATAGTACAAAAGAGAAGTATAAATATATACGATCAGAATCTGAGAGGCCGTAACACAATGCCAGGTTCAGTCTCAAAAATATCAGAGTAATAAAAACTCATATTATTGAAGTATCTATAGAACAAATGTGATCAAGAAAAAATTTGCGTTTCTGTCCAACAGGGGAAGAAAACTACCAACAGATTACATTAAGGGGGATGAAGCATTTAAAGGCTGTTTCTGTATCAGCCATTAACAAAAAGTCAAACGTAAGCAGGTGGCTTGAACAACAAACACTAGTCACAAATAAGGCAAGAACAAGTTATAACATATTCCTTTGTTTTCAAATTTGTACTTACAGAACTGACTAAAATGGTGTCCCAAATTTATGCAGAACAGCAAACACACCACCTAGCTTTAAAAAGAGGGAAGGAGAAGAACTGTAGAGTTACTGACGTATTTGTAAGGAATCTATTCCTGCTTTCAGGCAGTAATTACAGAGTCACAAAGAGTTCAAAGCCTGTTAAGAGACACAAGAGCCACTAGGGATCCTTTCCATCTTTCCATCTTTCCTGATTTATATTTAAAATTATACTACCCTCCAACCAGTGACACTTTCAACTTGGTTTCCTAAGGAAATAAGAATAATGCAATCAACGTTTTTATCCACATCTCTGGCAGCCTTCTCCCTAGATTTGGAGTCCATCTACCAATTTCACTTAAACTTGAGGGTGGTAGAGGTCTTAAGATGCAGCGGTTACAAGTAGAAGTTGTCCTTCTCCAGGTCCTCAGCAGTCCTGCTGCAAAATGACTCCTCATCTTGCTGATTCAAATGCCAAATATTCATTGCCAATTTCTTTCTCTTAATGGCAGAAACATGAAGGTCCTGGTGGGCCTGCAATCCATTGCATGACAGCATTGTTGAAGGCTGCATTAGGCATGGCACTGAAATTGGTATTCAGGGTCAGAGTTCAGAAGACATTATCTAGACCTATGTTTGGTGTCCCTACAACATTCGGCCTCTTTTGAAAAGTGTGTGGAGGTCCTGTGGCAAGACTCCTGGACAACTGAACAGACAACAGAAATGAGTTTTGGGAATGTGCAACTGCAAAGACAAGGCAATCAATCCCAAGGGCTGCTTTGAAAGAGATTTAGGTGGGGACCTAAGAAACACAAAAACATTATCAGGGTTCAATTGAAAGGAAATGCATGTCCAGAATCTGAGCATACATGTAGATCATACAGATATAGAAAAAATATATACTTTTAAGGGAAACAAATTTAATCAAATTATGACAGGTAATTTTTTGCTTGTCTGTTTTTGTTTTTGTTTTTTTTTTCTTCTGGATTATGCAACCATTTCCACACATTCGGAAGTAAGAAGTGAGGAGAATTGACAACTCATACACGTTTGTAACCAGGGTGCCAATATCAATGATCCTGGCTGGTTCAGAAAGATGAAGGCCACAGATCAGGGCCTGCAGTAGTCACAGCCATCAGACGCATCATTTTTCCTGATCCTCTGAGACTGTTCAAATGCAGTTCCTGAGTAATAAGCCACACTGATTCTATGGAGGATCACAAGCTTACTCATCAGATGTTAGATAGAGGGCAAAACCCCAACCATTGAATGATGCAGTGAGACATAATCCTTGCAGACTCTGTAAAGCAAGCTCAACCATTTTTACCTGGATTCTAGAGTCTTTGATGAATGATCCATATGCGTTTGCTCTCCTGATGCAATGCTTTGAATGTTGTACAATGCTGAACACATCTCTGTGAAATGGGAGATCAGCCTAGGACAGTACTTACCATTACAAAAAGAGCATGTACCCTCAAGCCCTTTTGAAGGTCTCCTTTCTATACTTACTTTTTCTTTACATTAAATAGAACATTGTCTGTATTAATAACAGTACCTTTTTGAAAGCTGTTTGCCTTTTTTCTTCTCTTTGTTGGCTTCCCTTTGATATATGTGAGCTGATACCATTTAAGTCACTAGGAAGAACAGCAACTTTTAAACTGTCCAAAAGCATCTTGTAAAAGATCTTGTCAGAAGAACTATCCTGATATTTATAGCATAGCCTGGACAAAATAAGAATTTAAAAATAATTTGGGAGGTTGAGAACAATGCATTACACAATGTCTTAAGGCAAAGATGATCAAAGTAACACGTCCTTTCCACACACAGTTAAGGTCATTATTCAGAAGGCTGTCCTTAGGCAGTGTAAACTAGCCTTCCCTGGCTCCTTCTGTAGCCTACAAAGAAAGGAGGAACCTAACTCAAACGCTGCATCACTACCTTGAAGAGCTCCTTTGACTAGAAGGAGCGTAAGGAGAAAAGCCTCTCGTGCCTGCAGTTACCCTTTGTGAATACCTTGTGTAATTAACACTTGAATTATATGATGGACATTATATGATGGAAGAAACTTAGCTCACCCAACACTAGCCTGTCAAACTCTGCTGCATTGGTGGAAGAGGCAGCTGAGATCACAGCCATTGCACCACTAAACATGACAGAAATCATGAATGAAAGCCCTTGTTTACCATAACTTGCCACCTGGTGTGGGAATGTAAAGTGAAATCCCCAATGGCTTAAGTTAATGCTCCTGGCTGTGAATGCTAGCAATCCAGGAGCAGACACTGTTTGTTTGTTCAGCCCCTTCTGTTATATGGGGAGTACAACAGGAGGTCAGGTGGGTAGCTCTCTGAACCTGTTAAATCACCTTCTCAAATCATTCCCATATAAATTAGCAGAGCTCACGAATCAAAGCCCTTGTCATCAAGCCGTTGTTGCTGCCTCACTGAGGTGTTTAGACTTCCAGGATTTCATTCATGTTCACAGAGCTTTGGGGTGTTCCTGGACAAAAGCAGAAGGCTCCTGCCCTTGTACTGAGGAAGGATGGCATTTTCTGCACTCCACTTAGCCCAAGGGCCAGTAGATCAACCCTAGAAAAAACAGCTNACAACATATACACTGCAGGGGAGAAAATATCAGAGGGGTGAGACGGAGGGAAAAGAGTCGCCATTTTCTACTGTTAGTTAATCCCTGCTCAGTTAAAAAAAAAAGTCTTCACATAGAAAATGGCTGTGAACACTACAGAGCAACATCTGCTTTGTGAGTGTAATCCATAAAAGGCTTCCAAATGCCCTTAAAATTGTTCCCTCTTTTCTCCAGTCTGAAGCTCATCTCACAGGAAGCCATCTGGGACAAGCATGCCAGCTCTTCTGCTGCAGTATTGTCCTCAAGTGCCTCAGGATGAGTCACATCAATGCAGAAGTCCAATTACAGTAGAAGACCCCAAAGCAGAAGTATCATTTCAAATACAGAAGACTAACGTAGCTGAACCACTGGAATTCAGAATGTAATTCAGTCACTTCATCACCTTTTGCTCAAAAACCCAGAATCCCTTAAAGTACCCATGCTAAATCCCCAAACTGGTTATGACATCCCCAGCACAGATGTGAAAGACTTAAGCCCAGTACGTGTGCATTTAGAGGCGTCAGTTACGAGGGTTTTTGATTACTATTTTAAAATAGATCATTTTTAAACCTAGCATCTCTTACCACTTTAGAGCAGCAAACAAACAGTGCCATCCACTGTTCCTCTGCATAATCCACAATGCTTTCCTAGGACAGTCTTAAATAAGATTTAACACCAAAATTCATTCCACATTTAAAACAATACATATATATATATACACAGTGGTAAAAAGATGCAAGCCAAAAAACATTTTTAAGGATAAATCAGAATGATAACTCTAAAAACAGATTAGAACAAAGTCGGTTTTTCAAAATATCTCCTCCAATGTTGATGAGCCATTTTAACTTAATTAGCTAATTTGTACTCATTTATCCTAACCCCAAACATTTCTTCAATCAATCAGGCCATCTACTGCAGTATCAAGTATAACTTCTCTCTTCATCTTACTGTAAGAACTACATTTCTTCTTCAGCGCAGTCATCAGCTCTCTGGAACATGACCCTGATGGATGATAATGCTGAGAACGGGTGCTTCGAGAAAGGCTTGCTAGAGAAGAATAAATAACATGGTGCAAATGAGGTTCTATGTTCATGGACTAAATATAGAATCACAGAACTGCTAGAGCTGGAAGGGAGTTTCACAAGACTATATGTCCCTGAATGTTTTTGACAGTGGAATTCAAACCTTGCCTTTTAGATGTATATTTTAGAAACCACTCCCACAAAAAGATTCCAAACTCTTCCCATCTATGGTGATCCACATCTTGCTTTGCTGAACACAGATCGTTGCACTGTGTAGCAATGCTGCAGTTCAATAATGCAAATATGCTCTATATTCACCATACCAAAACCCCTAGAAGTATTGCATCCATTTTTCCTGTGGTTTACTAGAACACAACGTCAGTGTTTAGCCTTTTGCTAGACGGATCTCACAACACTTACCTTGCATTCTTTTAAAACAAAGGTAGAGCACCCATTGACCACAATGATGAATGAACTAATAAACCTGACCAGTTTGCCTTTCATTGCTCTACTGTGTATTATTTTCTTGGAGGCAATGTTTAGAATTTCAAGTAAAGACACTTTACAATTCAAAGTGACCGTAATTCCTGATTTTTCTTACAGTACAGATTTCTCATTGACACAAATAACGGTAGAAACGTTATTTAGAAAATCGTGTAACAGCTGAGTCCCAGGTAATTCGATGGAGAAGCACTTGTTCATGATCAATGACCACTGATTATATGCTGCATAGTGCAGAGCTATAAAACTGAGAGATGATGAAGGCATATACTTTTAACGCACTGTGACTTTTATGAACCCAACACATAGCACCCTAAGTTTTCTCTAAGACATTTATAGAAAGGAGAATACGTACAGTAGAATTAGTTTTACTGATCACACTCATGCTCATTCATATTTCAGGATCAAAGATTATTTTCCAAAAGCCATCTCCTATTGATGCTGTTGTGTTTGCTGCTCGCTCACAACGATCAGCAGGACACTAGGTTGTGAGGGTCAGACTAGAACTGATTTCTTTGATTTTCCTATTATGTTTTCAAAGGTGGAAGAGAATTCCACATCCTTCTGAAAGTCACTGGCTGTACACAGAGAAAGCTAGAGCTCCTGTGAGAGTAGATTAGACCTGATTATAACCTGACTGAAATGTTATTGCAATAAAATGTCTAACACAATTCACTCTTTGATATTTTGAGCTCATTCTCCACATACTTGTAGCTATTTTGACTCCCTATTCTGGGGACTCTGTTTGTACTGAAAATTAGATTTCATGTTAACAATATTAAATTTCAATTCCATGTTCTTTACAACAGTCTACTGAGCAAGTACATAACATAAATTAAATTAATTTTGTATTAAATTGTGTTTAGAATTACTAAGTAACGTTTGATAATGGCTTGGATCTCCAGCACATGAATTGTTTCCATGTAGAAAAGGCTTATCTCACCCTTGAAATGGTGAAATTATGTCAAACTCACAATTTTCCAACATGTAATTGTCATGTAAATAAATAAGAGATGTACAAGCTGCTCATATGAGGAATAGGGCACCTCTTCCACCAGCTTATTCTTTTTTGTATGCTTAAGACAAAACAAAAGACTTAATGCCTCTAGCTACAGCTGTCATATTAAAAAGCAGGAAGAAATATATGGTAAGAAAAGAAATTACATTAAGTCTATTACAATTCACACATCATCAACTTACTTTGTAAATTGTTGATCTGTCAAAGAGGGACAACACAGCTGTAGGACTTTTCTTAGATAACGTCTGTTAATAGTGCCAGTATGCTTTGGGTCATAGGATTGCAAAGCCTTATGGAAATCTTTCCAATTTTCCATGATTTCATCTGAAAGGATCTCCTCCACCCAGCAACTGAATGAATTATAAATGCAGGAAATAACAAAAGTGCCCCTGAGGTTAAACTGTGACAGTGTTACCACATGCAAAAATGTAATAAAACGACAAACCTCATGTTGGAAGACCAACACTTGCTGAAAATGAACAACACAGAACAAGAGAAGCAGACTTCTTAATTTTTTTTTTTTCTTTTTACACCAAGCCGTTTATGAGCCATATAATTTAAAAGAAAGTCATTTTCAGCTAAAACAATTTTAGTGTACTGATTCCAAAGCACAGTTCAACATCAGGCCCCAAGTTTACTTTTGAAAATATTTGTTCTGAAAACCGACTAGAAAGTGACTGCGTGGGAAGCGTACACCTCACTTCATAGATCTGCTCCTTTACGTGGCTGAAGAGTAACATCTACTGACTGACAACGCAGAGTTTTTATTGGCCCTCCCTTCAGTCCTGTAAAACACAATTCACTAGGACTGAATGAGTTGCAAGCGGCACTCCACTTACTCAAGGCATAATCTGAAGACATTGTGCTTGCACAGGAGAAAATAATGACAATGGTCTTATTGAACTTGGTTTATGATCTATGATAAATGATTTATGGGGCACTAGCAGTTAGAATGAGAGTATCTTTTCACTTGTAAATAGAGCACATTAACAACAGAAGGTCCTGGGGAGAAGCAAAGACAGAACCACAATTTGATAGAGAATGTCTGCATGACTGCAGATCTGACCAAGCACTCTACTGCGTGAAACTTCAGGTGACAGGAAGGAGGTGGAGATGCCCTTCGGATTGTCTTAGCTGTCTAGGAGCCCTGACTGGTTCCACATTATGCCCTTTGCTGCTTTTAAGATTCCTCTGACTGAACAGCTAATTAAAGGAATGATGAAAATGAAGTGATTTCTGGAAAAAGTTGTCCTCTTATTTGCACAACCTTTAATCTGCCTTTTCTACAAGAAGAGCGATGCTGATGAAGCTGCAACCACCACTCAGGACACAAAAAGTAAGGACTCCCATACAGTCAGGCTTACCTGCAGTTGCTTTTCTCCAAAAGCTGGGTACAAATAAGCTGTGTAGCCCAGAACACATCTGCTCCTCCGAGCAGAATCACTCTCCAGGTTTGAAATCACAGCCAACAACATCATGTGTGGCTACTGTGTTATCCCAGGTGGTATTTCATCCCAAGTCCACAATGATCTATGGTGTTTAACATTTCCTTTATTTACCTTCTCTCATACTAACACTTACTTCATTTGGGATGCTTATTTAGATGACAAAAATGGTCACTTATCTCTGTACCTCTCTAGTAAGAGCCTACCCAGCTTGACTTCTAAATCCAACTGAGTGTGCGTGTCAGTTGCATATGTAGGCACTGCCAGCATTTCTGCCTTCTGAACATGCTAATCCTACAACTACTAAGGTTTGCCCTAGAATTTCAACCTGACCATTATTCTACTCAAAACCAGCTGGACTGGACTTGAGTTGCTGCATCGAATGTTGCTGTTGTTGATCCAGCTTCTTAATAATAGGAAGCAGATTTGCAAACTGCAGGTTACGTTCTGTCTTAGAATAACTTGCTAAGCAAAAAAGTATTGACTTCTCTCTGTCAAAAGAACCTGGCATAGTGAACTGAAGTTTTGACTGCAGGATTCAGTATATAGCCTCTCTGTATGTACTGTGAATGGATCTAGAGGAAAACATTATAAGGAGGCTGCAAATCCAGAAGGTGTCAATGCAGTACTCAGGAAAATATACAACCTCTGTGTAGCATACAGCATACATTTTGAGCAGAGAGATATTATAAAGAATAATAGATGAAACAAGGAGCAGCAAAACCTCAGCAAAACATGACACCTGAAAGCTAAGAAGTACTACTCCTGTCCCTTGTTTGCTGTACACAGATACGTCAGCTAGTGATTCTGCACAAGTTTCCAAAAACTTCCAGTAACCATGAGATTGCTTTCCAACTGATGCTTCAGAAGAGTCTGGAAATACTGATTATGGAGAAGATTTTCATTGCTGGAACGTATGTGAACATACCAACATAGACAAAAACTGTATGCACAGCGTAACATTTTAGCAAAACGCAATCTGGCACTTAGCTGAAATCATTGTAGAAGTGGTTATCATTAAAGAAATAACACAACAGATTCTTTTTTTCCAAACAGATCTAAAAATTCATGATAGTCAATGTGTCCAGTTTTATCTGGATCAGCTATCCAGATTAGGTCCTGGAAGACCTTATCTTTGACTCGAAACATAAAGTTATGCAAAACATGGTGGAAATAATTTATTGTGATCTTTCCATCTTGTCTCTAATTTAAATGAATAAATAAATAAATAAATCATGCATAATAAAAGACCAAACATTTACTAAACCAGTGCTGATTCTAACATGTCTAGACCATCCTGACCTACAACAACTAAGAACTCTAGTTTTTTCAATAGCCTTTGTATATTGAATCTAGTACCTCTATTCTAGTTCCTGGTGGACATACAACTGGAATTTTTACTGAATGGAAGTCTAGAACCATGGAATGAAATCATAATGACCTTTCCATTACCGTGATATAGATAATTTCATTTGCTGATAAACCGTGCCACAAGTGAATGGATATATAAACTTGATTAGCACAGACCAGCTCACATTCAGCTTATCAGCTGCATTTCACTCCGTATATGATCTAGGAGCAGTAAGTACATGGTAAGCCTTGAGAAATTCTGACTCTTGACAGCAGTAGTGTGTTAACCCAAAACATTTGAGACCTACTCCATGGACTTTGTCTTTCTTTTCTCGTGTTTCTTTTGTATCTTAATATGCAATCTTTAAATCAATTACACAGCTAGGTTAGGTCTGTTGGCATTCTTGACCCAGCTGTCAGGGGTGAACAGGCTTTCAGGGAGAATCTTTATCCAGAATCTGATGCCCTGTCACATTGTCATGCCAAGAGATATGCATTTGGACTGTAAGGTAACAGGCAACAGATGTGTTAATGGAGGAGAATCAGGATATTTTTACTTTGCTACACTTAAAGCACAGATTTTCTCTCAGTTCCCATGGCAAGTAATACCCGTAATTTATCTATGAGAGTTTTAAATATGGGTTTGTACCAACTCTTTTCTTTATTGTCTACCGTGTTTTTTTAATTTTAAATTTGTCCCTGAACTTTTACTTTTTTTTGTTAAATCGTTTCCTTATTTTCTCTAAAGAAACCAGAGGAAGGATAATGGGGGGAAAAAAGAAAAAAGAGCACAAAAAAGGCTTTGGAACAATAACAGCAAAATCAGTGGTAAATAGTTCCTTCAGTGATTCAGCTCCTGGCTAAGCACTAGACAAATATCTTTCTGTTCATAAAATTCACCCTAAGAAAATTCTGTTTCCCTTTAGTCCCCCACAGAGATCCAGGGTGGCAGTAATAATATAGAGGATAAGCAATTATTTACTTCATCAGTTGGTCTGGGAAATACTTTAAAGTTTTGCAATCAAAAGATAATGGTCTTGTGAAACGACTATCTGCTATTTGAATTTTCTTCAGAGACTGTTGTCACTGCATTAAATCATATGGAAAAAAAACTTGATAACATACCTACCTCCCCCAGTAAATAAGTTAGGGAATCTGGTACCAGAGCTAGAAAGATAGCTTGTACTTCACAAGAAACAATTGTACAGAATGACTGTATCTTACCCATGAAGATGAAATTTCTGTTAGGATAAAAATGTTTTCCTTAAATCTGAGATAACCTGGGAAAGCTAAGGTATACTGCATCAGTATTCATTAAGTAGCTTACCCTGGCTTATTTGGCCAACTTTCAAGTTTAATTTTATTGCCAAGATGATTATCAGCATCAGCAGTGTGAATGGATGCACTGGTTTATTCCAACAACAAAAAAAAATCATCATGTTGTGTGCACATGTAATCAATTCTTACAGGTCTTTCTTTTCTTGTGGGAGCCTCCAGGTGGTGGTGACTCAGTGCTTGTTTCTTCAGCCTGTCTCTCCTTTGTACAACCACTAACAACTCTCCTTCTGTTAACAGTTTCATTCAGTAATGTCCAAGTTCAGTAAGTGACTTAATATCACAGAGTCTTACTGAGTGATGGCCTGAATGCTGTAGTTGTGGTTATTATCTGCTGCAATGTATGAAACTGATTTCTTATAAATTACTAGATTCATTCTTTCTTTATGTGGTAATACATATATGTATACAGATGATATACTGCAGAACTAAAGAGAATAGTTCTATGTAATTATATTAGGAAGGAATTCTGATTTATCATCTATATAAAACCATCTAATATAAAATGCCAATAGTTCTTCTGAAGATATGCCCAGTGCTCACTTAACTTGTGTCAACCAGACTGAAAGCTTTAATTTTTTCAGTCTGTTATTTGCTCATTGAATTCAGAAATAGAGTCTTCAATTTAGGAAGTGCAATATGTAGCAAATCAAAATAACAACAAAAAAAAATCCAGCTGTGCACTTTGGGGACAGTCACACATTCCACTGCATGGGACATACATATCATGGCATTCCATCAAAGCCGACAGGAAAGTATCTTAGCACAGATTTGTACACTGTGAAGGCCACAGAACATAGTGAAGATAGTTCTTCATCAAAAGCCCATATTCCAGAACTAGACAGGAAAAGACAATCCAAACTCTACAGAAAGCCAGATGAAGTTATTTTTTGAAAATGGAGTGAACTACGCAACAGTGGGTTTGACACCACGTCGATGTCACACGTTCGTTACAATCTGCCTATCAAATGACAAACTGCAAGCACAAATATTTTACAAATACGTTATACGAGTTTATAATAATTACAGCACAGTTCTAATTCTAATCAACTTTACATACCATACTGATTTTATCCCTTCATCAAAACAGATACCCTTGGTCTGTCATTTCTCCTGTGAGCACAAGGACCATGGTGATAGATATTCACTGCTTCACAATGCATTTGGATGCACACACTTATGACATCCCTCTTTTCAAAATGCTGCACCTCAAATTAAGGGGTAGTTTTATCCTGCATATATTTATGCCTATCTTCAATTTAAATGTCAACCACAACCAACTGGTCTCCTTCAGCAGGTAATGCTGAATAGGTATTCATGCTCTGTGGCACTAAGACACAATAGTGAAACCAGTAACTACGTACCTGTAAACCTTTTGCAGTTCAGGAGCACTCTGAAGTTTACTTGATGACAGCCTTCAGCACAAATAGAAAACATTCTAAGTTTCTGATATGAATCTGATGCATCTAAGAGCTTTGAGTTAGGAGACTTTCCAATATCACTTGAACTCCTTGCCCTGAGATAAACCACCTCTTTTTTAAAAAAGAAAAGAAAAAGAAAGAAAAAAAGTCTAAAAGAGAAACAATGAAATAATGCAAATGTAAGGCAACACCTTGATACCACAATTCTAAACTTCTTCACACAAAGGAGATGCAGCAACCTGACTGAAAATACTACAGTGCCACATTTTCAAACGACACAAATGCACGATTTGATCCCTATGCACGATGAAGAACAGGAACTAACAAACTGTGCGCTCCACATAATTAAATGTATAAAAAGAAGAATGTATAGTAACAAGGACTACAAAAAAGAACAGTAAGTCCAACTAATATACTCTGAATATTTTCCACTCAAATTATTTCCATGTTTTTTCTTGCGTGTTTAGAATATATATAGAAACATATTCAAAACCCTCTAGAGGCTAGACAGTTCGGTTTATTAATTCCTTGGTGTTGCAACACTTGCGTAACTGTTTTCTTCTAGGATCTGAGATTTAAAGTAACTCACAAAATATTGTAAGACTTACAAAAGAACATCAAAGGGAATTTCACTCATCCTTTTATACAACATCAATCTGATTCAACACTTTAAAGTCAAATTTGCAGCTATAGTCACGGGAAATATTCTAGTATCTAGACTGCACATTAGAAAGTGCTGGTAGTAGGTTAGGATTTAGTTTCAGAATAGAGATTAACAGTGAGGGACCAGCAGCATTTTAGACTCCAACGTATCAAGAATAGCTCAGGAAGAAAAAGGCAGCAGGCAGTTACCCATGGGCTGGGCAGTGATATGAAGAATCGGAAGCATGCTGAATGAACGTATTAAAACCTTTTAGATAAGAACTTGAGTCTAAGTCTTGGAACAGAAGTTCAAATCTATTTCTATCTTTTGAAATAAAAAGGACAAGAAAACTTACTTCTGGTAACTCTCAGGCATGAGGAATTTTCTTCACTTGGTTTATGTGGGTTTTTCGTAATAGCTGAAAACGTGCTCACACAGCTGCAAAAATATTTAGGTATGCTACAGATTCGCACATGTTTAGACACTAAATGATGAATTCACTGGTGAAGCATGAAAAGGAAACGACATCCAAAAAGATTTTTTTGGTGTTGACCAATGTTTTTCATACCGTTTTTTTCTGCACTAAGTGTCTAAGCCAGTAGCTGCCACATTTCATTTTACCAATACAGAAATCAGCTTTTCTGGGAACTACCACACGAGGCAAGAGACTGTGGTAGGCAACAGGCAGCGATCCACTTGGGCCCAGGGACAGCCCTGAGCAGGAGGAAGACTGGAGAGAGAGGGAACAGAGAACCAGGCCTGATGATGAACCCTGCATAAAAATGGGACATGAAGTCCAACACTGGAATAACTAATTGTACCCATCAACAGAGGGGTGGCAGCAGCTGCAAATTAGCACATCTGGATCCCTCCCTTGGTGGCAATAGCCAACAAGGTTGTCCAGGGGAAAGCAGGCACTGGGTCCCTGTCTGAGCTGCTCTCTCGGGGCAGTCTGCTGCTTTGGGAGCTGTATACCTTGCTTATGCCTAGTGGCATGCATTTTGATTAAGAAATGAGAACAGTACAGAATCAAATGGCAGATATTCACCAAATGTGATAGATAAACCAGATCACAGAAACTTCTATACAGAATTGCAGATAATAATCCATTCTCAGGCAGGTCTATTTTCAATGAGGTCTTGCAGGGCCTCTTTTGCATCCTTCTTGTGTATATATATGTAGGTATGTGCATCTCTGTGTGTGTGTATAAACAGAGTAAACCCTGTGCTCAGTCTCTCTCTCCTTCACACTCCATACACATTTGTACAAACAACCTGAAAAACCTTAAAGAAATCAGATGGCAATAGATAACGGAAAGACTAATGGAATGGTAAAATGACAAAAGAAAGTAACCACTGATACAGCATGACTAGGAAGAATAAGCACAATGAATAAGCTTTCTAATAAAGTCACACATTGATAAATGGAGAAAACAGACCAGAATATAAGAAGAATCTTAATTATAAGCAGCAGTAACTCTGAAAGATTTGTGGGTCATATCATATAATCAAAGTATAAATAAATTGCCAGTATGATGTTAGGCCTAAGGGACTCAAATAATCCTTGAATGTAGAAGCAGGGGAACACTTAGCCATATCTGAAAAGTTTTATTATTTATTTTGCTGGTACCAGTAAAATTTCTGTGAAAGAACCAATTCTCATTTCTATCATAACATTTCATGAAATATACAGAAAAAAAAACTAGCAAGAGTTCAAAGGGAGCCACAGGGATGATTAAAAATCTGGCCAATATGACTTCCAGTGCAATTCTAGAAGGTCAATAACTTCTGTTTATCAGAGAGGTTGTTACAGATTATTTAGTCCCAGGTTGCACATATCTACGTTAAGGAAACTTGAACAACAGACACTGCAAGCTATTGTAACACAAAACAAAGACTGCCAACAACGAGATTGCTTTAAAGCTGATCCAGACACAAACGGTTAGCTGTAAGAATGGTTAGTCAAGGCAGCACCTAAAAATAATTGCTCTTACTTCATCAAGCATAAGGAATGCCCGCTTCAAAGAGGGATAAGCATCTTGAATGCATCCACACAGCTTCTGAAGAACAGTGTCACTGGAAAAACCTCATCTCCTCTAGCTGGATTAACTCTGCAATAGGAAAAAGACAGTCTTAGCAATGCTTTCACATCTCACTCTCTTCTGTTCAATATGTTCTTCCTAGAGCAAGAGAAATAAATCACCTCATTAAGGCTCAGAGCTTGACAGGATTCAAAATATGAGTGTGCACTTAGAGAAAGCATTGCCATAAGATTATTGAACTGAATTTAACCTAGGGTGATCACCAATTGGATACACTTTCCTCATTTTCAAGAAATATGTACACCACAGGTCACTCAGAACTCATAAAAAAGAAGCTTCCTACATCCTCTTTTTTTTTTTTTTTTTTTTCCCCCCCATGGGAATTGTCTGCCTGCTTTCAAGAATGCCAGCAGGATCCCTGAATTTTTCTAAAAACCGTTGCCAAGCAATTTTACCTGTGGTTTTCAGACCAAACCCGATTTAAGGAAAAGAGTTTTAAAAGGTTTGGTTATAAAAACACCCTCTGTCCCAAGAAGAGTTTTCAATTAAAAACATTACATCATCATCACAACATCAGCATGTATGACATTCATAATTAGAGTAAACTTCCATTGCTTTTCTTTGTCACTGAAAAAGAAAATTGATCCAACTTAATTTCTCAGTTCCAAATGTCTAGCTGTGGAGGAACTAGACCCCAAGCGAGAATTCATCGAACCAAAAGTACATGCCTGTACCTGAGTGAGTCACTCTAGGTTCCCTTTATAGTCGTTGGGAAGAAACAGGCACTTTCAGGACAGGATTCGTCTCATCCTAATGGAGACATTTGAAACCAGTTAGATGAATCCTGCCCATTGTTTCTCTCCAGTGACTATAAAATGGAGTCTAGGAGGAGCAGTTCAGATATAGATGTTCACATACAGATGTCTAGAACGCATCCCTTCTCCTTATTTACACATAACAGAAGAGGAACTAGCCAAGGAGAACAGTATGTTTGTATTCTCTTTAATCTTGTGGTGCTGACTGCATCCATGCTTGAGATCTCCAGAAGTAGTGGAAGTGTTGAACTGTGTTAAAAATCATAGGGGGTTAGCCAGTATCATATTCAGTGAATAATTGCTTTAAAATTAACCAGGACCTGATCCCATGACCCCCGAAATCATTGGTGTATTTCCTATTCAGTTCAATGGTACTGCAGAAAGGCCCAAGTGAGCATGGCTAAACGCACTCCTACTTCAGAGGGTGCTTCATGGGCAATTACATCCCTCATGTATTATCAGAAATGTGCTGACTTGCTACTCTAATCATCTCAGAAAAGCTTTTAAAACTCGCATTGCTCCTTAGAATGGTGGCAGATGGTGTTAGAGCTAAAAGATATAACCAAATACAATCAGAGGTATACAAGACCTCCTTGATCTTTCAGGAAAACAAAACAAAACAAAAAAAAACCTCCAGTTTTGGGACTACATGGCAGTTTCTCAAGCTCTGCCAACAAAGCCAAACAGAAAAGTTAGAATTCACCCTGGCCATCTGAAACCAGACACACAGAGCATTTAGGGGAAGGGGATGGAGCTGGCTGTTTGCAATGGTCCTGCACGTGAAGAGCATGTGTGCACCGTGTTCAGTGGCTCTAGGAACGAGCACCTCAGACTGCACAAGCAGCACCATTGCACCAGAGCACAGACAGTGTCTGGGAAGGACCAAGCACAGAAGTAGCAAGGTAAATGAAGGTAAAGACAGTGCTGGCATTTGAGTTTCACCAGGGGAGCCATTCCCTGCAGTGAGGGGCTTTGCCAACAATCCTGTTGAGGGATGGGTTATTAAAAAAAGGCTGTGGGAAGAAGAAATATTTCATATGTGATTATTGTCTTGGATAAATGAACATGAAACAAACAGTACGAAATAACAGATGATCTTTAAAATTAAGGCCAAGATAACAACTGTTATTTTGAGCCCCCAACTGAGATCCCTTCCCACTCAAATGTCTATGGTCTACTAAATCACTCAAATCATGCTGTAGAGAGTAATTCTGCACTGAAAATGAGCAACCAGCCAAACCTGTGTCAATCAGAGCAACAGACCTCCCCACTTCTACCTCCTTTCTCAGAAGCCCTACAGTCACCTCTCAGAGCTTGGCAATGGCATCTGCCAAAAATCCTGGGAGCTGACGTGAACTTAGAAAGAAACACTGACGTGACGATGCGAAGGTCTGGCATTATTAACTGGTTTTTGTGGTGCCACTGATTAATCTGCAAGGCACAGCAGTTTCCCCTGTTCTGCAGATGGTTAAAGGATCATGGGGCTCTTCCAGCTTCACCTTTCTTCCTGTGGCTGTCCAAAACAGCCTTTTCTCTTGCAGGTTTCCTCATGAAAAGGAATGAGCCAAGCCCTCACAGGGGGTGAGGAGGAACTTCCCAGCAGTAAGCATTGTGGATCAAATTTAGGAAAGCCCTATTTAGACAAAGCTCTCATTAAAGTCAGTGGGAATAAAAGCTGAGAGAGGAGTTCAGTATATTATATTGATTTCAAAACAACCTCTCTTTGTAGACATAATACTGGCCCCCTCAGATTTCAAGCTGTGTTAGAAGGGCAGTACTTTGTTCCTCAGCTGTTCCACTTCATAGCATCTGAGAGATCATTTCACTGCAGGGTTAGAAAAAGTGTGCACATTTTGAGAGTGGTAATCCATCATTTTATGTACTATCATGTGCTAGCTAACTTATTAAAGTAAGTAAAAAGAAAACAAACAAACAAAACACTGCATGGCTTTTTGGAAGTATACCTGCAGTTATGTCCAAGTGAAAACAAGCATACTTCCAAAGGAATTGACAGCTTAAAGCTGTAACAACATGGATATCCAGCAAAGCCTTTTGCTAAACCATCTCGTAGTGATCCTTTACAAAACATTACACACTGAAAAAATTCCAGCCATCAATGCCCTAACATCTGGCACTTTCATACAAATCTTAAATCAAAGAAATTAAGAATGAGGGTAACACAAAAAAGTTAAAACTATTCCTACTCCTGCAAACTGTCCTTGAGTTTTTAGCTGCTACATTGTTCATCAAAATCCTGACCAACTGATGGTCAGTTGTCTTACATCAGGAATGAAATCCACCAATTAGAAACCTGTGTACACTCCAGAAAATGAGGTCTTAGAAGGCTAGGCCCTGCATTTGGACTGCCTTCATACTGGGCATGTATGAGTTGCTCCCAACAGTCAACAAGAATACTCTTCATCACACCCCTCTGCCTGTGAGGGGACACAAAGCACAGCAAAGCTCGAGAACACAACCACAATGTTCCTCACGCAGCAATACTAAAATGCTGTGAAATTCATTCCTTCACTTCATACCACTCGTATCATCTCATGTTCACAATGCTTTATTTCTGACTCAAAGAATTTTCAAGAGTAGAAACGATGGAATTCAGGGAATTTGGGTATCAGATGAGTGATGTCCTTTGAGTGAAGCACACCTCAGTGCTCTGCCTCTGATGTATTTCACCTTGCTGCAGTGGGGACATACACAGAGAGAAGTGTGTAGGTAATCCGGTCCTAAACCAGTCAGGGAGGAAACCCTGGCTGAAGCCTAAGACAAAACTGCATCAACTTCAGTGGGTCCTGAACTATGTAACAGGATCCCATGAGCTGTAAATACCTCAAATACCTGCATAATGCTACCATGTATTATGTCTTATGAACAGCTCCCTGCCACTTCTCATGTCATGTTATTTAAATACATCTTAAAAGCCTTGAAATCACGTCCCCTGCCCAACAATCACTATTAAGTTTATTATCAACTGCAATGAAGTTACTCTGTGGTAGGAATTAGATGACTATGAAGAAGTTTTCCTGTTATTCCATTCACCTGGTAGATCTTTGGAATTACATTATCTGAGAAATACCACCTGAGAGATACAGCACACATAGGCTCAAACATTTCTGTTTACAGCATCATTAAAATGTCACCATATTTTTCAAATGCTACAGAAAGTTCCAATGAAAGAATACATGCAGAAATCTTTCCATTATGCAACTGGTCTTAAGAGCAAGATTTGCTTTAAGATTTAAAGTAGAAAGTGATCTGAATAGAAAAAAACACAATAGCAATTTTTTGACAAAGCAATAGTTGATCATTGTTATGTCACACTGTGAATGACTAGGAGCAAATCCGATTTATCTGCTTAATGCACAAAGCAATATGGTTACTGCAGATGATGCTCTCATCTAGCACCTGCTGTTGTAAAATATATCTGCACTGAAGTCTTCACAACTAACTACTGCATATAAAGAAAAAAAAAATCAACCGTTTATTAATATGGATGATTCCATTCTTCAAACAATTTCAATACACACACAATAAATTGTGGAATCATAAAACAGTGATGCATGATCAGGCTGCTGACCTCCTCACACTCTGTGATTTAGGTGTCTTGTCCTGTTGCTGTAAGCTCAAGCTCTATACTGGAGTAAAAATAGCATTAATAGAGTTAAGCTGTTCTTCCTCCCTCTCTGACTGGCCATATGCCCTTGGAAACGTTGCCAAGGAGTACAAAGTATATTCTGGCAGTTTCCTTTTCACGTTTTTTGCTTTCTGGGTGTAAGAGATTAATCATGAGAGATCCTGGTCTAGATTTAACCAAAAGCTGCAAAAACACCCATTCCTATGATATCTGGGCTTTGAAAAGGAAATATGAGTTTAGGAAGCTAGTCTGCATACGCTAACTGAAATCATGTTCAGGAAATCACATTTTGGAAAGTGTCCTGTGGCCTAAACTCAGGACCACTGAGATCCTTGAGGAAAGGCAGGGAAAAGTTCTCCATTCATTTATCTCGTGTATGCTATGCTGCCCAAAAGATCGGTTGAGTTTTGGTCATAATACTGAGAAGACACCTGGTTAAAGCAAAATAGCCTACTGACTTGAGTCCAACAGTTGGCATTATTTCTCAACCATCACAGCAGTTTTTATAAAAATATTAACAGTGGCAATTAAAATATTAACAGAGAAAGCTTTCAGCATTAGCTCATTCATCATCCTTAGTTTTACTTCTCCCTTTCCTTTCCTTGCCACACTAGCGTATTTTAAAGGGAGAGGCTTGCAGAGTCACACCATCACTGTGCAATTATGGTACTAACAGTCATGAAGCTGTTCTTCCAGCAAATTCACGCCATCCCATACCACTAGTCATTAGAATGCAAGGTGGTAATGCTCCCTTTAGGAAATTAAATACAAATTTGTGGGCAAATAGAAGTAAGCAAGCAG
The DNA here is from genome assembly GCA_013399715.1 of Alectura lathami. Classification (NCBI taxonomy): domain Eukaryota; kingdom Metazoa; phylum Chordata; class Aves; order Galliformes; family Megapodiidae; genus Alectura; species Alectura lathami. Next base: position 57,170 of record VXAV01011060.1, on the reverse strand, counting down.
TAACTTAAAACTTCTACTCCATTAAACCTGTATACCTGACTGCAAGAAAACCTTGGCTTTATATCCAGTTAGATCAGCTTTTACACATTGTGCCATACACACTGCAACACAGGCACACGTAAGGTGAATTAATGATGATAGTCACAAGAAGCAATAATAAAGTTATAAAACAGCAGTGCTAAAAAACGTCCCCTAAGAAAATAATGTGGCTCTTACCTATTCATTAGCTCTTGAAAAGTTTCATTTGCCAAAGGAAATATAAAGCCATTTATGGCTGACTTCAAGTAATCCAAGGACACAAATCCACTGACTGACATCGATTGTTCTGAAGGCTTTTTGGGCATCCTGATAGGCTGAACACAGCTGTAATGAATACAATTTATAGTGTTTTGTTCAGAAAAAAAAAAAAAAAAAATCAAGCTCATGAAGCTTTTAAAACAATAATGCATTTTTTACAAGACCTTTTCAAACGTTTTTCTCTGTGAGCTGATCAAATAGGTTACCCCGGCATGCTCTGACCGTCAGATGTTTAATTAATAAGCTCACTGCAAAACACTATTCCCAACCACACACTCTCAAATGACAAGTCAGACAACTTGCTCAAGTAATAAATCTGCCTCAGAATTCAGAGCTAAAAATACTTAGTGGATCAGCCTGCTTGATAAAGTCTTTCTTAAATAACTTTAAAACCATCCGTTGCATAACCTAGTATCCAAGATCGCTTTATTAAAATGGGTCGTTAGCACAATGAATACTGGAAAATGTTAGGAAGGAAGGAAGAGTTGACATAGCTGTTGTATAGACATGTAACACAGTTCATTGGTTATTTCTTTTTAATTCACAGGCTGTTGCAACAGAGCTACGTGGATGTGTTTTTGCTTATGGGACTTGTAAAATGCCTGAAAGTTGACTTACTGCAGATTTTGATAAGGCTTATGAAACAATCAGACTGGTTTGTTTTCCTGAAATGTTAGCTCACGCTGGGCTGCTGAATACTGCAAGCATCCCTGAGGCTTTTCTCCCCCCACCATTTTTTGACAAGTACCCCATCTGCTTCTAAGCTGATTATTGTTTATTCAGAACTGCCAAAATCATAGAGTAAAGATAACGTATAGAGAGACTTTAGAAAGCCCAAAATAAACATCAAAGACTGCAAGGGCTTGTAAGGGGAGATGTACTGTGCTTCCCATCCAGGCCTTGACCTCCATATCAAAGATGGAAAAGACAAAAAAGGGTCAAGAAGTTGAATGTCCCTGAGGCCTGTTCATCCCTTCTGTCTTTTCAAGGCTGATAAAGTACAGCCACAGGTTTGTGCAGCTGAGTCAGGTTTGTAACTGAGTTTGTAGGAAAACATGCAGTCTTGGCGCACAGCCTTAGATTCTCAGAGAGTCAGGGTTTTCATGACATGAAGGCACATAAGTGAGTGTTGGAAAAGTTTTTTTTTCTTTTCACCTTCCCATAAAGCATATAGAACATAGGAATACAGTGCCACATTTATCCACCATACTGTACGACCTCCTTTAGTTAAGATCACATCTAATATCACAAAAGGTCTCTGGTCATGTCTATTCCAGCTTCAAGCTCAGTTCCAAGCTTGCCACCACATATCAAATTAAAAAAAAAAAAAAAAAAAAAAAAAAAACCTTCTGTAGTAGCACCTATCCACGAAGAATCTGTTTCGTGTAGGTTAGAAAATAATTGTCAGACAAAGGTAAATAGTCATCACTCAGAGGAAGTCATTACTTACTTTGATCTGACAGAGTGATCTAGCAATTCAGATTATGAAACACCTTAGCCGTCATGCTTCAATGCACTCACATTCTGTTTTGGCCTAAGGAATCTGGAGTTCTAATACTGTTTTTAATTATGTGAATTTAATAAGCAAAATTGGAACATGCAAAATAAAGCAGAACTGCTGCTTCTGCTACCTGGCTTTAAAAGCAAACAAGAAACCTTGTGCCTGGAACACATGCATCCCTGTGATGCCTTGCTCATCTTTGCCACCTGACAAAGTATTCTGAGCTATTAATGGCACTCCCTTACCTCTTCTTTAAATGCCCTCTCAGCCCTACCCAGAGCACACTCTCTGTCACAGTGCACTCAGCTGCAAACACTGTCGAAAACTTTCTGCTGGTGAAGGCCATAGGAAAAGTTTCTTCTGCTTCTTTTCCTTCTCTTTTATCTTCTGGCAGATTAGAGCTGTTAAGAAAATTGATTTAGCAAAATCCACAGAGTTTCTCATCTTCAAAGAAATAAAGCTATCTAAAACTCCTGAAGGCTGTTTTTGTTAACTGCATAGATCATTATGTACAAAAAGAATAAAACAAAACCGAAATACAACTTTTGTTTTTTCTTGTATTTCCAACTTCATCAGTAGGTAAAAATGATAGTAACTACTCTGTGCATTGTTGGAGTAGCTTTTCACTTCATGTTTCTTTAAAAACATTGACTCAAATCACTTGCAATCTTAACAGGTATCTTTATTTAGTTTTATTAGAACATATCGGAAGGTACTTTTAGAAGTTCTCTCTCTCCTTGCCAGTATCTTTCCAGAATGATCCACTACCAAAAATACACTTTCAATATATGGAAAACAGTTTCTTTATAGGCCTTTTGACCTTAGAAACTGCCTTTCAATCTTGGAAGGTCTCTTCTTTTCCATTTCCTTCACATACTCCTGTCTCGCTGTCCCTTCTGATCTCCCACAACCCTTGGAAAATCCTTCAGTTACTTCAGTAAGTCAAAACACATCTCCCCCAGTGATTTCCCATCAAAACAAAACAAAATAAATGAACCAAACCAAACTACAACTCCCAAGAACGAAACAGCAAAACAAACAAAAACCCAGAACAGTTCTGTGGAATATTTATTTCAGAAATGACCTGTTCCTTTTTTTTTGTTGGTGACTTGTGGCATACTGCTCTACTTAATGTGCTGTTGAAATGTACATTCCTCGAAATAAAGATTCTGCTATGGGTGTGGCTTGATTCACAGCACAGCAGCAACCACTGTGTTAGACAAGACTCAAGCATTTTGAGAATCTTAAGCATAATGCATACTCTTTCAAAGGTTATTCCAGAGGGGCCACATAAGAGACAAAACGTTGTTTTATATGGACACAGATGTCAGAGTAAGACCGCTCTGCTTAGGGCATGCTCTCCAACACTTATCCTGCCCCTGAACGACCTGATGAACACAGATTTTCCTTCCTGTTTCATAGGATCATAGAATATCCCAAGTTGGAAGGGACCCACAAGGACCACCGAGTCCAACCCCTGTCCCCACACACAACACCTGACCACCCAAACCCAAACCCTGTGTCTGACAGCAGTGTCCAAACGCTCCTTGAGCTCCAGCAGCTCGGGGCCGTGCCCACTGCCCTGGGCAGCCTGTGCCATGCCCACCACCCCCTGGTGCAGAACCTTTCCCTAACCCCCAGCCTGACCCTCCCCTGACACAGCTCCATGCCGTGCCCTCGGGCCCTGTCGCTGTCACCAGAGAGTTTAAATAAAGCTATATTTTTAGTTATTTAAACTTTCAAAAATAGTGTGAATTCTCCATTTCATTTAAAATTGCTCTATTTCAGCTTAGTCTTGGTTGAGTACTAAACCTTATTAAACAAATACCATTTGTTTTTTACTTCAGGATTGTGCCAGAGAGGCTACTACTAATATATCTGTGTGATTTTTAAATCTCTTTTTAAATCAACGTTGCTCAGTATTTTTTTTTTTTATTTTTAACATAACTACTCTACATGGATGAGGTACCCTTTCTCAACATGGTTGTGGTAAAAGATAAGACTGGGAATCAGAGAGCAGTAAGGTGAAATGCGGTTGAATTCAAAATACCGTGAATAAGACAGGGCTACAGAAATCCCCCACAAGCAAGGTCTTTAAACATCTGAGGCATCCAATGTGGGAATGAGTGGGGAGTTTATGTCTCAGGCCCCAGCACGCAGATGGTTTAATTATTAGGGTTAACCATGACCAATGCCAAGTACAGTAAGTACTAGGAAGGATGAGGAGCCTTACTTCATAAGATTGTTTCTCTGCAATGTCAGTGGCCCACACACAGAAATAAACTATTTTTAGTAGTTACCCTTGCTTTTTGTGATTGTTTCTAAACAGTCTCAGGTATTACTGCATAAACTTTCAAATTTCTGTACAGTCACACCACCATCATGTGAAATAGTAAGAAGAAAAGGTATAATTAAAATATCAGATATTCTGACTCCATGATTTCAAAAGCGTTTAGCTTCTTCCGATCCTGCTGAAGCCAAAGTGAACTGGTGGTAGGCAGGGCCTCTGAACATTAGGCCATCCATTCAAAGGTTGTTCAGAAATGACTCCTACCATCCAAAAGAAGACTTTTTGTCAGGAAGTAGATAATCAGAGTTCTGGATTGCTAGCTTCTCTTTTCTAGACCGGGATAGATTAGTTTATTCTTCTATAATTCTGCTCAAAAAATGTTAAAGTCTGAGAAAGAGAAATGAAAGAGCCAATGCTGGAAGCTAATAGGCTCAAATTTTAGCTGATAGTCTTTATTCTACAAAGTATAAAAAAGTCTTTACTGGCTTTCACCCCTCACTGCCTACATTCATCCAACAACTGAATTACTTCAACACACTTTGTCTGTTTTAAGGAAAACCATATCCTGCTCTTACCAAGAACTTTTCTTTCTCCAGAAAACAAACATTAGCTAATGCCTTCATTTTAAGGACTTCAATGGCCCACATCCTCCATGCCCATCACCTTTCACTCAGTAATAACTCCTTGTGCCAGCTTGGACTGTTTAATTCCTGCAATTTCAAACAAATACATTTTCTATCTATGCTTATGCTCACCCTCATATTCAGGAGGAGCTGCCCATAAACATTCAGAAAACTATTTAATTACTGACCATCAGTCCTTCCTAACATCCTCTTATGTGTTGATGGCTACAAATAAATTCCGTAACTCCAAGAAGCTGCTATGCTAGAAACTGTCACCTTGACCTCCCCACCCTGTCCAAGTTCACCATCCTGTCACCACCTCAGACTGTAAGTTCTCTGTTACAAAGATACCTGACAAGCCATGTATAATCAAATACTGGGCAAAAAATGAAGTTCCCACGTGTTAGAGATTCCAAACTGCAGGAACAAAATCACTATCCGACGTTTATGAGCTTGTAGTCGTGATGTTATTTTTTGGTGCATGAAAAGTGTCATCTTTTCATTTTAAAAGCAGTTATAACACACAATTGCTAAAATTTCCCAGGACAAGGGAGACTCACCTTCATTTTATCTTTGTCCTAGTTGGAACTGCTGAGAATCAGAGGCTATACTGTCCTACAAAATTCCAAACCAGATCCACCAAGGCCAACAGAAATACTTCCACTGAAAGAGGAAAAGTACACTAAAAATTCCACTCTGTTTCTGAGCACATACCTGGAACTTGGTTTTCCGTGGTTTTTTGCTTAACTGTACCTGCACTTATGCCAAAATTCTTCAGAAATTCTTTATAGTCCATCATATTAGAGTGTCTAACACAATAGTGGTTCCACAGCCTAGAGAAAAGAACCAGCTTTTAGACAACGTTGCATTCATACTGAATTGAATAAATAGGACATTTATGAAATCCTTAGAAGCACTGTAAGTGAGGAATGTGAAAAACAAACAAAGAGTGACTGTTTTCTACTTTCTGATTACATTCTTTTCTAGCCTCTTTTCTCTGCTCAAGATTTTGTCTACAGTGTGTGAGTTTTCTGCATAATATCATTCAAATCCTTACAGACAGTGCCAATTGGTTGGCCATCCACATGAACATGAATTTTAATATATCTGCACAAAGACATTCCTCTCCTAATAATATAATAATGTTATGGTATTCTTACACAAATTCCAGTATAATTTATGGTAAATCATGTCTAAACTCTGTACGCTGGAAATTTTGCAACAGCTTCATTTGGATCAAATGGGATTTTGAAATTAGAACTCTTTCCACATGGCATTAATTTCCACATTAATGTGAAATTAATATTTGATTGCAAGTGCTCATTTTCAAAATATTTCCTCTGATCAGCAGTGAAACTGTTAATACTGTTTACACTTCCCATTCTCAGCTGGTATCCAACTGCTTGAAAAGATGAGCAGTTTCCACCTTTCAGAATGACAGTTTGCTAGAGAATTCAGAACCAGTTTATCACAAATTACCGTGGGATTTATCTCCAGTCCCCATCAGACAACAGTGCTGTGACTCATGCTCGTATTTGATCTTCCTAATGATGAAATTTAGAAATATGTTGTTTTTAAAATTAAAATTCTGTTGCATAAAGAGAATCCATGTAGTCTAAAGCTGAAATGGTACCATTAGAACATTATGTATATCACAGGCAAACAACAACTTCCTTGCATTTAGCTCCATAATCAGCATTTAAATAAAATTAAACTTGTGTTTGATTAAAACTTTTCTGACAGAAATGCATCCAGTTAGCACTGATAAATTTGTTATAAAAATAACAAGAGAAGAAAAGATTGCTTTATTTTTTCATTTGAGTTTGTCTGCCTAGTGAAGATACGACACTGGACGATGCAGTCACCTCTTAAACTCCTTTCTCAAAGGCTAACTTTTGAGTTTGTCTGCTACCATTAAGCTCCAAAGCATTCATACCATCCCTTGAATCACAATTGTGGCTTTTTTTGCACAATTTTCCAACATCCTGGGAATGAGAGCACCTGATGTGAAACTCTTCTGGTTTTGACTTTGTCAATATGTGAAAATAAAGTCCTATTTCTGCTCAGCGTTTTTACCAGACGTCTTTGAGACATTAACGCTTCGAGACCCTCACAGTAGAAGCCAAAAGACACACACCACTTACTCTTGACCCACTATTTGCATCAACATGGGAGGCCAAATCCTGCTGGCAACCCACGGGACCATTTAGGTGACAAAGAACATGGTTAGCCACTTCTCAAATTCCATTTGCAACAAATAGAGAGAGAGCTACACTAGAATATTCCCTGTTTTCCTCTCTGTTCCTTGGGTTGTATGGCAAACTGGAAAGGAATGCTTAGCTGCTAAGACCATCATAGACCAATCACTTTTGCGGGGTACTGAAAAAGAGAAATTCCCTATCCCAGTATTAGATTTTCTTAAACAGTTGGGAAGTCTTTGGCTTCTCTCTTGACTCAGTTTTCCATCTGTAAAACTATAACGACAATGCTGCCCTAGGCATGGGGCTATGTTGGCTATCACAATAAACCACACACCTTTGTTTTGGTGCAAGTAAGATATGGTTAAACATTCATGGAGGACTTCACTTCTTTTCCCCAGAAATTCCTTCACATCCTATTTCCCCTCAAGGCTTTTCTTTGTGTCTTATTAGAGAGTGAGGATTATCTATGAATGTTGAAGGAAATTTTACAGGGTTTAGGATTACGTTAGTTATGAGTTGTACATCTGGAAATACAGAACAAATATACAGACATCTGTGAAGTGCAGTAAAAGGATACATAATAAAACGGATAGATTTACTTCCAATATGCACAAACTTTTCATGCATACATTCAAAATACAAGGAATACTTCAAAAACATTTGTGTGATTGGATTATTTCAAGACCAATAGTTCTATTTTATGGAAATGCCGTAAGAAAGACAAGGTTAATAGTACGTTTCAGCATCAGAAATTATACTTTGGCATATTTTAGGAGTGTTTGAAGTTCTCCCTTGTTTACAGCCCAATTTTTGATCTACCAAAAAACCCACAACCTACAACAGAAACCAGATATACACACAAATTACCATGGCCTTACTACAGAACAGCAACTCTCTTCAGTCGTTATCCTACATTAGTGACAGTTTGCAGTAACACACGGGGTACTCCGCTCTGTATTCTGTAATGTGAGAACAGGGAAACAGAGAACATTCCTTACCCTAGGAACTTTCAATTATTACTCTCAGGCAATTTCTGCTATTTTGAAGAAAACTGCTTATTATGTATCTGCATATATCAAGGCTGGAAAGTCAATCCCATTTAATAAATAGGAATGCAGAACTCATTATTGGTTCAAAATTGCACTTCTTCCAGCTGTTCTTTATAATTCAGCCTCTAATACTGCAGCACAAATCTCCAAGAACAGGCAAGGATCTCACCATCATGCAGTGGTGACCACAGTTAGCCACATCGTTACCAAAGGGGCAGGATACAATCTGGAGATGCAACATATGGGGATTGAGTTGGTCTGTGCAGTAGCCCCCAAAACTGAGCCAGGGCTTGTTTTTGTGATAAAAATCACCATGAGACTTGCTATTGCCATCGCATGAGCATATACAGAGAACACAAGTTATGTAGCATCATTCTTGATTGATCTGTGTTAATATTCCTTGAAAGACCAATTATCAGTCCTTACCATTACAATGATAACTTTATCTTCATAAATTTACTGACCAAGGAATATATTCCCAAAGATTACCTTTAACCACTAACAACAGTCCTTTCGTCCTTTTCTGTGGAAGGAAGGAGGAGAACAAGCACTACCACAAGGCGACTCAGAAATCCTGAGTTATGATCATCATAGGCTTCCTCTCTGGAGATGCTGTCTTCCCACTTACTAGAAAGAGTAACAAGCTTGCAGTATTTTAAGTTAGCCTTCCTGCTGCTAAATGATTTTCCTGTGTATTTTTATGCTATCCCTATTTATTCCCATATTTACATAACCTAAACCAATTCATAGTTTACCAACCAAAAAAAATATACATATATATTCCAGTAACTCCTGATGTCCAACACCTGTTTACATTTGATCACTGGTTCTCTGTACAACCAAGATGGGAGGACTGAACTGAAACAAGTCACAGTGAAAATATGCTCATTGCATTCAAGAGGCAATGGATCACACTCTTCCTAAAGCCCTCTTCTTGCAAACACAGGCTTTCAGAGCACATGCATGCCAGCTACATTTAACTTTAATGCTAATTTTGGCTCCAAAAAGCTGAAGAATCCAGTACTGTGCAGCCATAATATCCTTGAATAAGTGCCATCAATACAGCTGGACTACCCAGACCCATAGTGGGAGATCTTTGCACAAATTTTGCATAAAAGGCAGAAGGCTAGCACATACCTCAGAACTGGCACAATCAAGCAGAAAAAAGCTAGATGTTGTCCTATACACTTTGAAGTTTGAGTTTGCTTTTCATTTCAGGATATATTCTTTAAGAAACACTGCATCTGAAATTATTTTTTAGTTAGTAATTTTCAAAAAATTGAAGCTGACAATGCACATTTAATAAGCGTAGAAATGGGTGCTGGTTTCCTAAGTATAAAAATATGTTAATTATAAACACAGCTATTCATTATTTTCCCACTTGCTATTTTTACACACATACGAATACCCCCCTAATTGTTAAAATTGAAAAACAAACAAATGTACCCATTATACTTTTTATGAATCCAGCCCATTGTTCAAGGAAAAGAAATCATTCTTTACACAAAGATTTGCTCTGAAATTGCTGCCAAAGAAAATAACCTTGAGTTATTTGCTGCATAACTGCCACATGAGTACATTAAAGGTGCCGGGGGACAGTTTCATCTTGAGCATGTGACTTTTAAGAAAAAGCTTTTAAGTTCAATATTTAAAAATTGCTGCTCTATCCCTTTTCTTTCCCTGATTTTTAAATTAACTCCAGTTATCATACATAGGAAGGAGTCAGATGTTTTTTGTTCCTATGTTTTCAGTCATTTATTTGAAAATGAAGGCTTGTATTGCTCGGATGCAATGAATTTGGGATATCATTGGGATGCTAAGGAAATGGCATATACATATTTCATGGGTGTTGTTTCTCACAAAAATGGATAATATAGCACTGGTATGAAACCTAAATATCTTTCCAGACTATTAGGACTCGCTGATCAAGACTGCGACTGCCTAAACATGAAAGCCTAAAAGTTCAAGACCTAGTATACAGCCTTAAGGAGAGTTGTATTTTTCACATAATAAAGCAAATCTTCAGGTGGGAGGCCCATCTAAAAAGGGCTCACGTCTTCCTAACAGAGATTTGTTTTCAGAACTGTTCAGACTTTTTTTTTTTTTTTTTTCCTGGGATAAAGTAATAATTAATAACAATAATAATATCCTTTTGGTGAGGTAACACGTTGCTCTGTCTCTCTGGGTTTGGGCTGGCCTATTGGAAAGAAATGCCATGACTGCAAACAGGGCTCTCTGGAAGTTTGTGGATACAAAACACACCTCTGAAAATGAGCATTTTCCCCAGACTATACAGTAAGTGTCTCCAGCCCAAAAGACAGGCATGGGCAGTGCCTTATGTCAGGATCCTGACAGAAAAAGCCCTCAGTTACTACAGGATTGGTCCAAAGTCCATTAAAGTTAATTNAGGAAAAAATAATTGTTAATCAGTCCAAGGCAAATATTCAGCAGGCTCTCTGGCTTGAATCAGAAACAGTTGCAAAGTGCAAAAGCAGAAATCAGCTCAGGAGACCACACTTGAGCCAGAAGAAAAGAGGCAACAGGACTTGGTCCGAGGAACAATATTGTTTTCTTTCTCTTGTAGATCAGTGCAAAAAGAAGCATTTTAATTGGATTATATTATAATTTCATTCAACACTAGAAACCTAAAGGACAGGGGTGTCCTAGGCTCTATCATGAGAGACATATGTACACTGCATATGTGTATATGTACACATATATGACACTGCAATCCTTTGCCTGAGGGAGGGAGTTAAGTGGGAAGAAGGGGGAATAGACACCTCTAAACAGTCTAGAAAGACTGTTGGCATTTATTTCACCTGCCTGCTTATCTGCATCTAAGGTGCTAAAAAAGAAAATGATGGTTTGGAGAGTCTAAATATTCTATTGGGGACCCTTAAATCTATCTTGTTTGTACTGTTTGCTTTGGATTTCTGCTGTTTCTCGGCCATTATCAGCTCTGTCAGCAGTGCACATTTTTGGAGTGTTCAAATGAACCTATAAGTTCTCAAAATAAGAGAAAGTAAGTATTGTGCTCACCCAACCGATCAGGATATACTCAAAAGAGAGCTCAGCACGTTTAGATCCAAATTTCTTGAGCTGCTCACGCCTTCCCCACCAAATAGGATACAGACAAAATAGACGCAGTCAACCCGATCTAAGTTGCGCACTTGGAAAATGTTCTTTTAAGGCACGGTGATCACAGCTCCTGAACATTAGTAAATGTGCAGACAGAAGAGCAGATTCACCAGTACTCTCATCTGCTTTATGTTTTCCCTGAGATTTAAATGGATCAGTGCAAAATTACCAGCACAGAAGTGAATTTGACCCATGATTTTAACCACGCTTTCAAAAGAAAAGCATGCAATTCCTTCCTAAAATGTATTATTAACATTAATGATCTTGAACTTGCACTTCAGGGGAAAAAAAAAAAACACAACAACAAACAAACAAACAAACCACTTCCAGTTGCTGTAAGATTTATCCATAATAAGATATTCAGATACATTTATACACTCTCAATTTCAGTTGGCTTCTTCAAAAGAATATTTCAGTTAGTTTGCGTGATATTCTGTCAGTAAGAAAAATCTAATATTACATTTTATCTGTGCTATTTCTGATAGTCTGTTTCATACAGCGGTGACTCTGTACCATTCTTTTTATTTGTCGAGCTTTAGAAGATCTTCTGATAAAACTTCATGATTTTAGAGCTTTAAAACACCCAAAATAAAGTTTTGTGATCTTTTTTATTATTCAGTACTTATGAGATGTAGTAACATCTTTATAGATTTATTACCTTTCAGATTGCAATGCCAAACACAAGGTTTATTGTCAAATAAAGCATCATTTTGGCTTTTTTGATTGCCTACTTTAGGATAGCATTGCTTCTGTTCTATAATTGCCTGGACCAAATTATTTAATTGGTTTTGTTGATATCTAATTCTGGAAAATATCTCAACCAGAAAATATACACTATGCATGTCCAGGCAGTATGAACTGACAAAAATTATTTTGGAATTTGCTCATTATGAAAAAAAATAAAAAACCCTCAAGCAACAAAGTATCAGCCTAAATTGCTTACTTTTCTTTTAGGTCCTTTTCCAGTAAATGTTATCTCCAACTGTATTTCCTGATGGATTTCAGAGACTTCACATGAAGTCATTCAAAATTATACAACATTCTTTGGAAACAATGGATGGAGAATCAGATCCGTGTTGGTCTAACGCAGCTTTAGCTGATCCCCCCGACTGCCGTCTGCATCGATTCACAGGCACTGTCATCATTCCATCTCTTTCAACGTTGCCACCAAAGTGGCTTACAAGCACAACGTCACAAAGATATGAAGGAAATACTCCACTTGCTTTTCAGATATGTACTTTCCTCCCCCATCATGCTTGGGCCACCCTTCTTCCTGCAAGCCCCACTACAGGCAAAACTCCACCTGTGTCCCACTCCCACACCTCTGCTCCAAAGGAGCAGGCTCTGCTACAGCTCCTGTTGGTACAAATTAGGAGAGGTCCTGGATCTGTCACATCTGAAGTATCATATGGACTCTCAAGATTACTGCTTAGCCATTGCTCTGACATTTGGATCTTCTCGGGAGATAATCTCTTGGGACACATCTTGGGAGCCCGTATGATTGAAGATGGCAGAGCAATCCTGTTTCCAAATGCTCTACAAACATTAATTAAGGTTCACACAGTACTTCTGAGGTAAGGAAGTATTGTTCTCTTATGCAGCTGTGCAAACTACAGCCCTAGAAGGTTAAGTGTTTTTTCCCCTGAGGTTTCCAGTGAATCAAGTGCCATGCCTAGAGCGCTGTGGCACTGAATCAAGTCTCTCCTGGCTTTCTGGCTTCATCCCGCAGGCAGACTCTGAGCTTCCATTTCACCCTATCACTTCAGGTGAAAACCATGCGGAGGGGAGAGGAAGCAAATCAGAGTATTGGTGATAGAAGACTTCCCTGTTCACTGCCTCAGGTTGCACAGGATGCGAAGATGAGCCATGGTACCTTTTTATTTCAACCTGTGGTTGAAAGAAACAGTCACGTTCACATTACTTACTGGAATTCAGCAAAGCATGCGACAGGGGATCAGAGCTGTTGCCTGTCTCAGTGCAAGAGTTCACTAGTCACCTGGTCACCAGGACCTTTTTCCCAGAGAGACAATGGCTGTCAGCTTCCACCACTCACTGATCTCAGCAGGAGCAGGGCACCGCTTTCTTGTTCAGAAGCCCAGGATTTCAGATCAGCAGTGAAAGGGAGGAGGCCTGCCTCCTGCAGGTAACGCTTGCACGCATGTTTCATCCTCCTCCCCTGGTAAGTTGGTACTGCTGAATAACATTTCAAACAGGTCTTATGTGTATCCTATGTCAGCCAAAGAAACCGAAGGGGTCAAACGACAGGCTGTCCTAACATGTCTTATGAGCACGGAAATCCTTTCCTCAGTTCATCACTTCTTCCTCTAAAAAGAGTCTGTGGGGTTCTCACTGTTTCTTCTGTTCAGTTTTGAGAATGGAACAAATCTCCATTCAGACTTTTAACCCTGTTCTGAGTCTGAGACCAAGAAAGACCACCCCAAACGTCATTCTCTGTAAGGCTGCAGGCGAGGGGATTCCCATATTGCTCCTCTACTGTCTTAACCTCCTTCCTTAAAACCAAGCCGATTTAATCTGGGATGAATCCTGATGCAGGACTCATCCCTTTGAAATGAATTACTGACATATTTAACCCCATATACTATTATATCCATTTAGACAGAGAAAGGCTGAAGGCTGCAACTTGCATACAGAAGATAAACAGGCAAATTAGCCTGCTGCAAGCAGCCCCCAGCCACTGTCATTCAGAAAATCACAAAAGCCCCATAATTTACCATCATTATTATTCTCACAGAAAAATCTTGGCTGTTTCTTTACTTTTCAAATTCTGAATCCTTCATACAAAAATAGGTGATCTCAAGAATTTGCCTTCTTGCATGCCTCTTGTATCTGTCCTGCATGATTGTAGTCAGAGTCTGCAGCACCTGATAATGTTTTTCACATTCTTTGCAATCTACAAATTACAGGTGATTTCAATAAACAAGAAGCTAACACTGACATAACTGACACAAATGGAAGCACTGGAATGCTTTGCTAACACATAATACCAAAAGAAATTTTATAGCTATTTTGATAATACAGGACCACCTTTCCTTGTACAGCAGGAAATGTTACAGTAACAATCCACGAGAAATGAATATTTTGCATTTAGTGAATGTCTAAAGCAATTTCCTCTTCAAATGGCAGTAGTAAACTTCAGAACTCTTTTAGACAAAGCAATGTATTTCAGATACAATTCATATATTTTCACTGAAGCCTAGAGATTTGTGAGAAACCAAACATCAAAGATGAAGGCAGGTATACATTTCATAAGTATCAATGCATTTCAGAATAGCAGTTCTTTGTTCTTATAGATACTGAAGTATTTTTTTTTTCTTTTTCACTTCAAAAATTATGAAAACTCAAGAAGATTTAGAGGGTTGAAAGAAAAAGTATACATGAGACAAACTAATTACTAAACATTTTAGCAGCTGTAACTCTCTTCTCCAAGACTGTTAAAAGTCTCAGCATCTGGACCTTGGAGTAAATGTAAAAACTGAAAGCTGACAATAAAAATAACATCAGAGGGTTCCATGTTTATGCTGTTCTGTCCTGAAATTGCTCAGCCTACAAGTATAAAGCCTCTTTGTAACCGCTATTTCTGCAAATACAGCCAGGGAACGGAAAGTCGGACTGTGCTCCTTCTGGCCCACATAATGGTAGCAGTAATCAAGGCTCTGACACTGCTCCTTACTCGCTCATTCAATGCAGCTGCCTGAGACAGAATTAAATCCAGCTCAGTTGCATATGTTCTGCAGTACTACCAGGAATAAGGAGGGTGAAAGTCCTTGGAGGAAATCCCGTTCACAGTGAAGTCAGGATTTCAATGGAACAAAGATTTTATGTCTTAGCTTAATCAAAAGAGTTGAGATTCCACGTCCAGTGCTCTCACTACTGAGTGGGGAGAATCTAAACAGGGTGAATAGGCCTATTTGTGGCAATAGCTATGCATGGATGTAAGCAAAGGTTGCCCAAAGGTGGGAAGCTATGAGTACACCAGATATGACTGCTTCTAGGCAGCTCTGCCTGGTGAAAAAGGATGGGAGAGGATAAAGCTTTTTATCTGTCTAAAGACATGAAGAAGGGAAAATAGCTTTCACTCATAAATAATAATAATAATAATAAAGTCATTTCCTTGTAGTGATAGATAGACGACAAAGGAAAGTCAAATAAATCGGAGTAGACTTCATCAGAGTAGACTAGAATTTCTCTGTCTTGCCTTGATTGGCAAAATATTTCCAACAAAACTCCAAACTTTTCATGGAAAAAGATGCAGCCGTCTTGAATCATTTCTCCCTGTAAACAGACTTAACCAAAATGTATTATTTAGTGGGTGAAACAAAGGTTTGGGTACTGTGGTTCCTGGCATTGGTGGTACATTCTTCTGCCAGTCTGATACGAGCACTTGTCCTTTACAGGTTAGATAAGCTAAGTACCAACCAGTTTATGCTGTCTGAATATTTCAGCAGAGAAAGGCAATGTTCCTGTTTGTTCTCCAGAGCGTTAGTGATATCTCAGCACTTTTTGCAACCACAAGGCTTTGCCACAGTGTCTTTGGCATGATGTTCTCTGTTGTCACTGACACATGCCAGCTGGCTGCTGCTCCCCACCCCAGCAGTGACTGCATTTCAGCAGCATTTATGCACATGAAGCACTTGGGGATCCCTTGGGAGGAAAGAAGACAATGAATATTTAAAATATTGTCTCATACTTGGGGAGAAATATTTTCTTAGACTTCAGGGGCACAAAAGCTATCCATTAAAAACACATCCTCTACTGACATCATAACAGAAAGAACATTAAAACATACCCTTTGCAGAAGATGTCCTGCCACAAATCACTAAGTTCCATTTGCTTGTAACGCAAGTATTGCCAATTATTGTATACTAAGGCATTTTCCTCAGCAACCCATGGATCTGGGCTTAGAAGGTACCACCTGCATCACGTGTTGCTTCACTCTCCCAGTCTTTAAGGCACTTGTTTGGTGTCTCAGGTTATTTGGCAAGGGCAGGAAGGAGGTCTGGAAAGGAGCTTTCATGCATTCCCATTACCCTAAACTCTTGAATTCTGCCCACTATAACATATACACTGTCTGGTGCTGAACGGGTCTGAGAGAGGTTTCAGGGAATCCCTACGACAAACAGCCCCTAAAATTACAGTTAGGAGGAGAATCGTGCTTTGCAGAGAAGGCAGAAATCTGGATGGAAGGGCAGAGAAGATCTGCACAGATGTGTTCCAATGCCTTGTCTAACTGTGGAGGGGACTGGGACCGACCCTGCATTTCTTTTGCAGGAAACAAAAGCTGCTTGCCCTTGACATGAGGATCAGAACCAAAAATGTGTGTTCAAACTTGTGGTTGCTGCCCCTCATTAGAGCTGCACAGTCACCCTAATAAACAACATATGGGAAATCTGGGGTTATTGTTTGCCAAGAAAGCAAAAATAGCAAAAATTTAATGGCAGCAATAGCATATTCTACAGAAATATGCTGTAAGGAATAAGTTGGGGACAGAGTGGTAAGACATGCTGCTTTCTTCCATTTTTGTGAAAACGTGTCAAAAATGCATAAATTAGTAAAGTAAAGCCCATCCTATAACACCTGGCACTCTCTCCGGCTAAAGGACTAGAGCTCAGATGTGCTTTCAAGGCAAACCCTGCAATACAGAACAGCTTGGAAGCTTACCGCCCTCCCAGCCGCTCCTGAAGGGACTGTGCACCAGACCCAGTCTCCAAAATGCCCTTCTCAAGAGTGGATGAGGTGCAGCCCTCCATGTCACAGAAACTGGGCAAGGCAGGAAAAGGCAGCCCCCCCCATCACCCTGCTTCCAGTCACCTACCTCAGGACAGCCTAACAGTTGTCTGGAGCGGTTTGTCTGTCTGTCTCCTTTCCTTCAGCCCACGCAGAGAGCTCTATGCTTAGATTTGTAGCCCTTCATGGGGCACCCTGCTGTAGCAGGCATGATGGGGAAGAAAAGGCATGATGGGGAAGCTTTCAGAGTTATGGTTATGTGCCTTATCACCAAATGGAAGATTTCAATCTGCAAAGATCTATCAATCTTGCATATTATACGCAGAGACGCACACGTCAGATTTTGTTTTTTTAAAAAGAAAGAAAGAAAGAAAGAAAGAAAGAAAATAGATGCCTGAAAAATATTCTTCTCTTGCTGTAAACATATCAGTGCTCATTTTCCCTATATTCTACTTTGGGCCATTTTGTGTAAAATCTTTAATTAAAGTTTTTCTTTGAAATTGTCATCATCAAACGAGAAGAAAGAAAGTAAAAAACGGAAGGACACAGCTGTGCATATATGAAGTGCTATTCAGTACCAAATGAATTGGAACAAAATAAGTATCGTGACTGTTATGCTCTTAGTTTTGGCTCTGTATTCTCAGTAGCACAGTCTAACTTGTCACTTTATATTGATTCCATCTGTTTACACTCTGCAGAGTATTGGCTTCCTACAGTGAACATTTCCTATTTACCAGCTGGTAAAGATAGGCCCAAACCAGATAGAAAAGAATTAGACTATTTTCAGACCCTCATAAACATAAAATCAAAAATTAATGGGGGAGGGGAGAGGAGAGTAGGGGGAGTGAGGAAAATATATGGGCCTGATGCTTGTTCATATTGATAGCTCTCTCTAACCCAACAGCAATTTTTAAAGACTTTGAAATTTGTGCAATGGGTATGCAAAATAAATCAATTTCTAGTCCTCTTTCTACTGCAATTTACATGAGCAGCCCTGTTGCAACTGTGCATCAGTCCCAGTACTTCAGTAAGCTTATAGAGAAATACTCAGGGTCTGAACGCAGCTGATACAAAATTCCCGCTCTCACAAGTCAGCCACGAGTGAAAGACTTCCACACAAAATGGATGTGCACGTGCAGTATAGAGCCATCTTTGCCTCTGACAACTCCAGTTCTCTGACTTCTTTTTTCTAATCGCTGGATTCTTTCTTAAGGAGCCACTACCATTTGGAGGGACCAACCCAGCTCAGGAGAGCCCTTTTGCTGTTATCAAACAAACAAACAAAAAACAACAACAACAACTCAAAACAAAACAACAACCCCACAACCCATGGTTTCAGGTTGCAAGCCTTTCCTGAGCAGACTTTTAACATTCAGGAACACTATGTCATTGAAGTCTACGCTTCTTTCTCCGGTGACGTCCTTTTCAAGTGTTACGGAGGAACGGTAATGCTTGATCCCTATTTTTGGGGTCCCAGCAGCCAAACCAGCACTTTATCAAGAAAAGGAAGGTCGATTTGGTTGCTTAGAGGATAAACTGCCCTTTACTGAAAAGGTCTGCCCTGTGCCATGGCAGCAGAACACAGTCAGGGCATCAGCTGGCTAGGCGCATGGAAAAGAAGGGCCTGGGCTCCTGCTATTATACGCTAGTTCTGGTTCTTGTTACCCACAGCACATAAAGCAGTGCACAACTATCCCAAGGACATTGCTGCCTTACCTCCCTGAACGCTCACTGAGCCGCTAGAAAAAGAGCTCTTTCATGCACCATCATTTATACTCCCAGGCACACATCTGTTCAGCACTGGGCCCTCCTTCCTGGGCTTAGAAGGCAGCACTGCGGATCCTAAACGCTGGGGTCATTTTTCTACAATTTGCTGTTACTTCTCTTTCCTGATCTTCCCCCTCCCCTTGTCTCTCTTTAAACCTGCTCTTCCCCAGACTGTGACCTTCAGTAGTTGCATGTGACTAGAGATGATGGGAGAACTCCTGCTGTCAAAACTAAACTTCGAGCTTTGCCCTGGCATTTGAAATACTCAAAATCTTCCTAGCTTATCACTGCTTTACTGAGCAGGCAAGAGTAACTGCAGAGGCAGTAAGGCTTGCTTCCTGAAAATACAACTTTGCTGTCATAAACACACTCAAGGACAGGCCTGGATCATTTGATTCAATGAACTGCCAGCATGGCTAGAATTTCTAAGCACAGGACAGTGACGAGGAATCCAAGGCTGTTTGTCAGGTCCTGCCTCCCCTATGTCTTTTCACTGGCCCGAAGATGCTCTGAACCACCTGCTGCTTTCCTGGTCATCATGAGCTATGATAGCTAAATACACGTGTGTGGTAGGTGGGCCCAATGTGGCTTTCTTCCTATACAGGGAGAAAATTACTAATCCTTATCTTATTGAGGTCGTTAGTATCTTAAAATGTAACCACCACCACCAAATGCATGCAGATACAAATTCAGAACCCAGGCACAATCACCAGCACAAATGTATCCTTGACTGATGAGGGGATCAAAACAGAAGCAGAATAAGGTTTAGCCTAGGAAGCACCTGTGTAATAAGTTACAGATGAATATTTAAAAGATTGAATGAACTCTGGGTGTCTGAATAGTTCTGTGTACATCATGCATTTACACACCTTGCAGTACTTAGGTTACTGAATTGTTCCTAGAAGATGTATGTAGCAGTACCTTTGCCTCAAGCTAATGATGTTTTCTGTTAATGTACAAAAACACAGGTAACAGCTGTATTTCACAAAGATGTTTATATGGATAAGTACGTAAATCAAACAGAACCTAAATTCAATGTAGCAGACCACTAATCAGGACTTTGGAGGATATATTCAATGCATAAATTCTGTAATAAGAATATATTTCAGCTGTTTCTTTTGTGATGGGAAATACTTAACATGGAAACTTAAATGTCACTCTCCAGTTAGCTGCACATAGCCAAACAAATAAAAGCTACGACATTAATATCAGCTACACCCAGCTATGATTGATAGGCCTTTCTACAGTGAGAAAAGATTGTCTTGGATACAATCTGTCCTAACAGCCTTGCGATATGTTAATATTTTATTCAGACTAGAGTGAGGATATATTCAGATGTCCTACGCAGTGGAAGGCAAGCAAATGGGTTGCAAATACTACTGCAGCCCTGAGGTGCAATAACAGCTGTGAAATCAGAAAGATTTTATTTCCCCCTCCCAAATTACAGGCCAAGCCCATGCCAAGCACAGCAGGAGGCTGAAATTTCCTTGGATTTTACATCAGGTTATGTTTAATGTATTTCTTCTTCCATGAAATGCCTTACAGTACAGCCAACAAGACTGTCACACAATGTTCCAGAAGGCACAGAACACTTTTCTGTGTGCTTACAAATAGCAACGATTATCAGGCACAATATCTGACATCAGGTTAACCTGCAAACATCCAAAAATAATAGATTGTGACAGTGATGGACAGGCTTTCATGGCTCAGTTTGCTAAATAAATTTATAAATCTAGGTTTCCCATAGTCACGCGACCACCTCTTCCCCAATTTTTTAAAAAACGGTTTTGTGCTGTTCAGCATTGTGTCTGAGATTTAAGTAGCCTGAGCTCTCAAGTAGCTGAATACTTTTAATAGAAAATTGCTAGAACGCAATTCTTCCAGTGTGACTGAATGTTTTACACCGGTCTTGCAAAGGGCTGAAGTTATACTGGTACGCAGAACCTCGTTTCTTAAATCCAGCATTGTTACTCAAGCCACGAGCATCTAGTAACTAAGAAATAAAATCACAGTGGGAATATGCTAGTCCTATGCCAGAGATTTGTCATGAGACTTGAAAGAGAAGAGTGCTTTGTTTTTTGATGCTCAAAAGAGACTCACAGCATAGATCAGAGAGAAGAGGCTTTTAAAACACTTACTACTTTAGCATAATAAAAAACCCAGAACAGCAACAAAACCTTAAGCTTAACTATATGATAAGATCTTCATCATGTAACAGCAGGGCAACATCCTCTTATGCACGTTACTAAACTGATAGCAGTACATCAAGAGCATCATCCACCTATAACTGAAATGAACTACTACGCCAGCAGGCAGTTGCTGTTATTACCCTGGTCAACATACCTCCTCCTTGAGGAGGAATTCCAGCTGACTTCATGTCATTGTTTGGCAACCTTGGCTGTTCAACCTGAAAACAAGCAATAAAAGCTTAAATGAACACAAGTGCATCATATTACTGCTGAAGACCACTGGAGAGACATCACTGGGAGGTTTTTGTCTTAGCATGAAAACAAGTATAAATGCAAGAAAGCAGCTCGACCGTGCCTTCATTCTGGCTGTTCTTCACAGTTCTGTGCTGCTCATGGGCAAAATCACAAAATCTCAATCCCCGAGCAGAATAGGGGTGTGGCAGCTGTCCCTCTTCCACTAGGATGACGACTGGTAGCATGGAATATCTTTTATTCAGGGGTATTTATTATTCATTTTTGCTGCTGTAAGGGACACAAAGCAGCTGGATCTAGCCTTTGGGGTGACACAGGGGTCCCAAGGACAAGAAAGCTGCAGTGCCAGTTCTCCCCTTTCTATCCCATCAAGCATTCCTCAGAGAACTATAACCACACCTCTGCCCGCTGTTCCCCAGCACAACTCTGAGATCTGCTCGTCACTAGTAACGTTTTAAAATCCTTTTTAAAATAAAAAAAAAATATATATATTGCCTTCCTTTTACTTTTGTTTCCACATTCCATTGACAAGCATCAAGCAACAGGCCAGGTCATTTTCAGAGCCAAATACCAGCCAAGTCTACCTCTCTAGTGGGCTTGGCAGGTGCCAAATCCTCCTCTCTGCACACTCATCTCCAGTTTCAGCCTTCAGTAACTGCTTCTGAAAAGCTTTGCACCGCTTTATTCATATTGCAGTTGTGGGATGGAGTCCTCGAAGCAAACTTCTGCCATAATTTCAGCCGCTGAATTCAGCGGAACTGCCAGAGTTTTAAAGAGGGAGAAAAAGTAGCTCTAATACTCCCGCCTAGGAAAACTTTGGGAAAACAGCACCTGTACTGCCCTCCAGTGGTGTACACACAAATATCCATTTCTAACAGCTCTCACTGCCCTGCCATTATGTTTGCCTTCCTACACTGCACACAGTTTCAGAAAAGATCTCTAACTAGCTAGCTGGCCAAAAGATGTTCAAAGAATGATCCTTATTTTCCACATTTTAGTGAGTTTAGGGAGAAATCAAGAGTACCACCATATTCTCCTTGAACATTACAGGAAAATCCAACCCCAAGTGTATAAAAAGCTTTACCATCTTATTATACTCCATGTAATAAAGAAAAGATTAACCTTTTATTCCAGGAAAGATCCTTCATTTGTTATTTAATTAGTTTTCACTAATTAATTAGAATTTTTAAGCTCTCCTGTCTCTCTGGGAGAGAGTCCCTCCCTTATTCTGCTTTTCTTTTGGTGTTCCTCTTCTTCCTCCTGCCTCCTTTCAAAGTCCTAACCCATGTTTGTATCCCTAGTATTACACTCCTGCATTCTCTCTTTGTCTGCGAGTTTTCTTGGATTTGCACTTGCTGGGAACAAAGTTGGACTGAAATTTACAGAATATTTTTCGAGGCAACTCGTTCTTGAAACCCAGATCATACAAACCCACATTACAAACTTAAGGAAAAGGAATTTCCCTGCAGATCCCCTTTCAAAATTACATCCTTTATATTTCACCGGGGGGAGCAAGAAGGAGTGGAAAGTAAAAAAAAATATTTAGTGCTTCACTATGAACGCTGCAGTGAGAGCACAGATTTGTTATTTATAATTACCGTTTTTATGGAGGGTACAGATCTACTTTCTATTTTACTTCCCAAGTATCCCTCTCCATTAGAAGGGAAGAATCCAGACTTAATCCCAATTCACCCACTGTTGGCATCTTCTTAATTTTACTGTTGAAAAATTATTTGCGCTGGAAACAAAGACAAATGCAAGCTATTTATTCCTAAGGGACTGAATTCTGAAACATCTGAGCTTTCCCATTACTGAGTCCCTTGTCTTGGCTTCTGCGTCTCACTTACAGGCACGACAAGTTCAGCAGCATGCTGAACTTTAAAAAAAAAAAAAAAAAGATATAAAACATTTCCCTACATTTACAGGACTAAAATTTAAGTGTACAATAATACCAATATTGACTGTGCATTCAGAATCCACCCTGTGTGCGACCGACGTGTCAACTACAAAACCACATAAATGCCCAACTTTCCTTCAAGTTCGGTCTGACTAAGATTTCATAAGTTAACAAGTTAGAAAAGTGTACTGAGAAACTCCCCATCTAGACAAAAAGCAGCTGGTCTCCATCTCAGAGTTCACAACCTAATCTATGCATGTTTGTAACACTGCATCTATATGAATTTAAGCTGAATTTAAGTGGTGTCTTTTTTAAAAAAAAAAAATCACAAAATATGGTAGTAAGTTACAAATCTTTCAACTAGTGAGACATGCCACAGACAAAACCCTCTTATAAACATGATAAAAATTTTATATTTTGTTCACAAGGCTTTTGCAAGTTCTCTAGTACTTTCATTTGAACTACTCATACAATGTTCCAACCATACCTAGCACCTTTTTGACAGTATTTGTCTTGAACCCGCTTGCATTGAAACACGGAAATTTTGCTCCTGACAGATAGGAATAGCCTCCAAATTGTTATAACCAGCAATGACTCAGCATGCCTCTGCCAGCACAGCATCAAATTCAGCCTCTGTCTTTCTGGACATCATTACTATAACATAATCATCTTCTAATAAAAGATTCCAAGGCCTGACTTTCTACAACTACAGCCAAAACACTTAGGTTTTAATAGCCGAAAACCAACAAAGCATAGTGCATACGTGTGTTCTGTGACAGCAGCCCCCCCACTTCAGAGCACAGATGACTTTGCCCTGTATTTATTCTGTTACATCACACGCTCGTGGGTTCGGCATTCGTCGCTTGTATGCCTCCAGCTGGCATGTATTTCAGCACACGTCAGCCCCCTCCCTCAAAAAACACACTAAGCAGAGGAAAGATAGCAGATGTACCTGACAGGGCAGCACAGTGTACAGGCACGCCTGGTCTGTCTTCAGGCACCTCCAGCTCTCCCTGGACCTGAATAAGAACCACACAAGGACCAGAGGTTTGGGGCTGATGTTTCTTTTGGGTTCATAGTGAGCCAAATTCAGCCACAGCTATGAGCGTTTAATTATCTACCTCAACGGAGGTTCTATGCACAAACCTGAACCCAGAGGCTACCTCGTGGGCATTTATGTTATGGTTTTTTTTTCCAAACTTCAACCTAGGATCTGCTCTTAACAAAACATAACTGCCTTCAGAAGAAGTTTCATTTACAAAAAGGAAGATGACAAAATATAGGTTCTTATTTACAGCCTTGCTGCAGTTTTATGGGAGCCAAATGTTTTCTTATGCTCATCCCTTTCTTGCACTGAAAAGATACAAACACAGATGCCTGAACATTTAATTTCAACTTCAACCCTGTCTGACAAAAGAAAGCATTCAAAATGCACAGCTGGATACAGCTTCAGTGAAATCAATAGGGCTGTCACAGCTTACTCCTACTTCCTAAACCTACAGCTACATGGCAGGAGGGGAAGAAAGTGAGATGAGCCATGATGGAGGAAGCCTTGCATGATAATAATAAAAAATTACTTCCGACAGGAATGTCCAAGTTGGGATTAACAGCAAATTCATACCTGATTGGAACAAACTATAAATCTCATTGCTCCAGAAAATGAATTTTCTGTGGTTAAGTGTACAGTAATTTCAAGTGAAGTCCCAAAGGACGAGATGTGTATCAGATCTGGAAATGCTTTATGCAATGCTAGACTGATTTCGTTTATGTCTACAGGATGCAGCAAACATAGTGTATCTTGTGAGATGATGTCCCTCAAAGTGCTGAAGGAAAAGTGCTCCAAATCCTAAATGGCGTAAGAGCTCCTTGGCCATCACAACTTGCTACACTGAAAGGCACCACTGAGCCCCCAGCATATAGGGCAGAAAGGACTGAAAGGACAAGGCTACCTGCAAGTTACGTAGTTTGTCCTCTAAATCAAAATCCTTCTATCACAGAGACCTGACACTATGAAAACTCAGATTTCAGCACAAACATGCAGCTGATTTAATTGAGTGCTGCCTGCTGACACACAATGACGCTCTGTTTTGCACAGAGTGAGGTCCTGCAGTAATTCAGTATGATTCCCTGAGAGGATAGGTGTAAGGCACTGAAGTCTTCCACATTTGTCACTCTGGCCGTGGTCTCCCCTAGGTTTAAAACAGAATTATCAGAATACACCAGAATATGGAACATGAAAGGAAGCAGCACGGTTGGCAACAGCAATGAGAGAAAGAAAAACGATTTCTTGACATGAGATCTAATTTGCTGATAAAAATTTTGGCTGCAGCATTATCCAGTACAAACACAGAAATTTTGGACTCCTTTCATCTGGTTGCTCCTTGTCAGCAAGAGCCATCTCCTACATCAGCACTTTCAAATATGCAGTTTAGAGCAGGGAACTAGAGCAGTGAACTAACACCTCTACCAAATAACACAGAATTATCAGTAGAAGTGTTTTTAGCCACTATCTTGAATGCTATACACACACTAAAGCACTCAACGTCCTAACATAAATAACATAAATAAATAAATAAAATAACAACAACAAAAAAAAGACAGCCTTTTAGATAAAAAAGCCTGCCTGCTATTGTATTAAATAGTTAAGTTGCTTAGATGTTTAGACTTCTATGCTTTTGCAGGAGAAAAATGCATGTACCAGACACCAGTTCATTACACTAATTACTCTGTTTTATGAGGAACTATTATTAATTTTCTGCACCAGGAAATCTGAGGCAAACTATATTGTAAGTATAAACAGAAAAGCCAACTGGGAAAATAACAACCAGACAGAGACAGCATTGGATGGCGTATACAACAGTTTTGTAACTGGGGTGCTCGCTGGTCACCCACTAGGCAATGTTAAATGGTCTGCATCTGCTCGGTGCAAACATACAGCTTGAACAGTGCTTACAATTGCAAGCACCGTTATGTGAGCTCCTGGCAGAAATTCTGAGAGCCAGCAATGCTCTACAGCTCAAAGCTTTGGGAGCTGTTTCCCTGTAACGTACTCAGGTATGACGTGGCATTTGTTCTTGCCTGTTTCAAACGTAGTTTACACACTACTGTGTCCAGTTCTGAGCCCCACCATTCAAGAGAGATGTGGGGTTACTGGAAAGAGGCCAACATAGGATGACGAAGTGATTAAGTGGTTAGGGTCCTCTTGGATCCACTCGGGTCCCTCTGGATGGCGTCCCTTCCTTCTGTCTCACCAACTGCACCGCCCAGCTTGGTGTCATCTGCAAACTTGCTGAGGGTACACTCAATCCCACAGTCTAGGTTGTTGAAAAGATGTTGAAGACCACCGGTCCCAAGATGAACCCCTGGGTGACACCACTCCTCACCAGCCTCCACCAGGACGTAGAGCCGTTGACCCTAACCCTCTGGCTGCAACCATCCAACCAATTCCTTACGCATTGAATAGTCCACCCCTCAAATCCATCTCTCTCCAGCTTAGCGATAAGGATGTGGCATGGGGCCATGTCAAAGGCCTTGCAGAAGCCCAGGTAGATGACATTATTTGCTCTTCCTTTGTCCACTAATGCCATCACTCTATCATGGAAGGCCACCAGATTGGTCAGGTATGATCTGCCCTTGGTGAAGCCATACTGCTGTCCTGGATCACCTCCTTGTCTCCCATGTGCCTTAACATAGCCTCCAGGAGGATCTCTTCCCTGATCTTCCGAGGCACAGATGTGAGACTCATCAGCCTGTAGTTCATGGGTCTTTCTTTCTAACCTTCTTAAAAATGGGAGTGATATTTCCCTTTTTCCTTTCACTGGGGACTTCACCTAACAGCAATGACTTTTCAAATATGATGGAGAATAGCTTGGAACTACATTGGCCTCTTTCTTGCATGTCGTCAGGCCCCACACGTCCAGTCTCATCAGATGGTCTCAAACTTGCTCTTTTCTTACAGTGGGTGAGATTTTGCTCCCCCAGCCTCCACCCAGAGGTGCAGGGTCGTGAGAGATGTGGGAATTCTGACTGCCAGTGAAGACTGAGGCAAAGAACTTGTTGAGTAGCTCAGCTTTCTCCATCTCTGTTGATGTCAGTTCTCCTTTCTCATTTATCAGAGGGCGTACACTCTCCTTGGCCCTTCTCTTCTGACTAATGTACCTATAGAACCTCTTTTTGTTATTTTTCACATCCATGTTCCTGATCCCCTCTCTGCACATCCAGACAGCATCCCTTTACTCTTTCCAGATCTTTGCCAGATCTGCTCTATTCCTTTGTCCCTAAGAATAGTTTCCCAGGGGATTCCATCCAATAATTCCTTAAACAGACAGAAGTCCCTTCTTCAAGGCCCATATTCCTCGAGATCAGTAACTCAACCAGGGTGTGTTGCTGCAGCCCAGGCCACCTCTAATCATAACTTCTTTCATTAGCTCATCTGCATTGGCGAGAACCAGGTCCCGTAACACTTCTCCTCTGGTAGGTTTGTCTAATACCTGGAGCAGAAAGTAGTCTTCAGTGCACTCCAGGAGTCTCCTGCATTGCTTGCAGCCCACCATGTTGCTTTCCCAGCAGACATCTGGGTTGTTGAAATCCCCCATCAGGATGACAGCCTGAAAGCACAATGCTTCTTGTAGCCAAAGCAATAACGCCTCATCAGGCAGCCTGTAGTAGACCCCAACCATCAGATGTCCTTTATTGGTCTGGTCCTTATTTTTTACCCACAAGCTCTCAACTCTGTTTCTCAGGGGCAGCTGTTTGCAATCTATTAATTTCTTAACATAGAGGGCAACATCCCCATCCCTCCTTCCCTGCCCTGAAAGGCTTATAGCCCACAATTGCAGTGTTCCAGTTGTGCGATCTGTCCCACCACATTTCCGTGACAGCAATTAGGCCATAGTTTTCTAACTGCACCGTGATTTCCTGTTCCTTCTGCTTCTTTTCCATGCTGCATGCATTGTTGTGGAGGCACTTCAGCTGGGATACCAGCTGTGTTACATTCTTAGAGGAGCCCTCCTGAATTCCTTTGAGATAAATGTGAGGTTTTTCCTCGCTGCTTCCTATAGTGACAGTGTTCCCTGTCACTCAAAAGTACGTCCCATTCCCCCATTGAATTTAGCTTCAAGCTCTGCTAATAAGCCCAGCCAGCTTACTGCCCAGAACACTCTTGCCCCACCTGGTCAGTTGTGTCCCATCCGATGCCAACATGCCTGGTCACTCGAAGTTACAACTGAGATCAGAGAGCTCAACCAAAGCCCTGAGCGTGGTACCATCCACACAGCCTGATTCACCTGATCTATCTGCCTCCTTCTTCCTGGGTCCCTGTCTCTAGCCAGGAGGCCAGAGGAAATCACTACTATGCTCCCAATCCCTTCAACATCCTTCCCAGGAACATAAAGTCTCTTGATATTTTATAGTCTCCTTGTTGCAGCTTCATGTGACCTAACTTGAAAGAGCAGGAATGGAGAGCAGTCCTCCAGCTTTACCAGGGCCAGTAGCCTCTTTTTGATACCATGAATGCAGGCCTTCAGAAGGCAGCAAACCTCTCTAGAGAGGTTGTCTGGGTGCTTCAGCAAGAAGCCCCCCCAGCTATTAACACCCTTCACATTTTGTTTGGTGGCACAGGTGCATGCTTGTCCCTTCCTGGGTCTGGACCGTTAGCCACACCCTCTCCTCTTTCCAGTCCCAGAGTCTTGCATCTGTTGCACAGGAGTACTTTGGGGGCGAGGGGGAGACTCCTCCTTCTGCTCCATGCAGTCTCCCTCATCTTGCATGCTATTGCAGTCTGTCTCCTCAGGGCTGGGAGCTAATTTAGCTTCTTCCTCTTGCAGGGACGTAAGGGAGGGCTGTCAGTCTGTCGATGTTACTGCACGATACCATGCATCAGTCTCTCTCCCTTCGATTCCCAGATACATCTCAGCCTGGTGATTTCCTCTTGCAATGTGGCCACTTGCTCGAAAATGTCCTCGGACTGGGCACAGTGGCACCCCCTGCTGCCCTCAGACCCTAGGGAGACTTGCAGGTGCTGCAGTTCCCACTGCTAAAAGTCTGGGCAGGTCTTTTGCTCCTCTGGATGTCCATGTGGGTGCACAAGTCAGCCTGGGAAGGTTGTGGCCCCCCAGTCTGGGTTTCCACCTCAGCCTGGCTGTTGTGATGGGTGGTCACTATCTTTGTTCCAGTAGAAGGCTGCTTCCTGCTGTTCCCAGAAGAGAGAGAGCAGGCCACCTTCCATCCTCCCTCCACGCTGTCCTGAGTTGGTTGTACTCCGTGTGGCTGCCTTTGTACTTGTGGGTGTCCCACCGCTGCTCCTGCCCTGTCCACACCTGCTCAGCTGCTCTCACGAGGGCTGGGGGCTCCTGAAAGTTCCCAACAGCTTTCTCTTCATCCTGGGAGCACCGCAGTTGTAGGACACTCCCTGCAGTCCCCTGCTCCTCTGCAGATCTCTCCTGCACCGTAACAGATTGCCTTGGAGAATGATACACTATGAGCTCAAGATGGATATCCCCCAAAGTCCAAAGATGGATATCCCCCAAAAGTTAAAGCCAACCTGCAATTTTTCAAATAAGGACGTTCGGGACATCCATATGCACACAGGCTGTCTGCTCTGTTGCCCCATTCTTCCTCACTGCGAACGGGTCATTATGGTGCTCAGAACAAACTCTGGGACAGGGCTACAGTGGCAGATTACTGGCCCATCTCTGCCCTGTATAAAGCCTCTGTTTCAGGCACTTCAGAGAAGAGGTGAAAGAACCCCTGGGCAACAGAACTGCAGAATAATTAATTCCTGAGAGAAGTGTGTAAATTATTGCAGCCTGACATGAGAGAAAAGCTTCCTTTTCCATGGCCTTTGCTAAATTTTGGTGTGGTTTTCAGTAAATAAATCAGATACGTTGAAAGCTATGTTGTAGCCACTGTCTGTGGAAATAAATACAGCCCCATTACTCAACAAACAGGGTCAGTATGTCCTCATGCTCAGGACACACAGGCTTCCATGGGGTTTTAATAACAGAACTGGCCAAAGCAGGGATGAGCGTGCCCCAGGAGGGCCTGCCGTGCACACAGGCCCCGACCCCAGGCGCTGGAAGCCCACAGTGGACCCTCCGCTGTGGGTGTGGGTCCTACCTCCTGTGGCAGGGAGTATTCAGTGCCACCCATCCTTCCCCTGGTAAACTTTTGTGTATTCACTAAGCCCCAGCCAGTAGTTTAGGCAAAAATAGAATGCTGGCCTCCCCATGGAGCTGGAAATCCAGATGTTTTCCTTGGTTCTGATGTTGCTCTGGTCGGTTTGCTCATGCCGAGTGCATCGTGCTCACATGTTTTATGGGCAGCCCTCTTCCAAAGCTGTATGGGAGCAGATGCAAGGCCTGCAGGGCTGCAGGCACAGCACATGGTTACTCTGGCCATGTTGCTGCACTGTGCGTGTGAGGATTACGTTGTTGTCTTATGTTCAGTGCTGGCAAGAGCCAGAGTGACGCAGCTGGTGACCGTAGGTTGAACGTCTGGGTGGCAGCTTTGCAGCTGATAGCAGAAGAGCTGTGATGATCTGGGGAGACTACTTCCAAGCAAGGTGCAAGACATGCTCTGGTTCCTCACAGCTGCAGCTCACAAATCAGCCCACTGTCTGAAACCACCACCCAGACCACTCTCAGTGAATATGTCAGCCTGGGCATCACAGCAGCTGAAGAGCCAGCACACATTTGCCATGCTGTCTCTCCTCCAAGGTGGCCATTTCTGGCAGCAAGGCAGAGGGGACAGCTGGAGGTGGTGGCTTCTAAAAATGCTCTAGCGTGCATTGCCAGGGCTTGTCATCTGTGCACAGGGAGAACTCCAGCAGAAGTTGTTGCATGGTGTTACAATTTAGTCACTGATGAAGTGATGAAATCCAGAAAATGATACTGGCGGTTTGTTAAAGGAACATCATTTAGGTCTCTGCATTAGCAGGGAGTACAAAGGCTTCTCCTTCCTTGTCTCTATTGGTGTGAACAGCTTCACTGTTTCTAAAATCAGCTTATGGCAAGGAGTCTGACAGTGCTAACAGAGAATAATTCCCACGCGGAGTCATAAAGTGCAGAAAATCATCCTGCATTTCTGTAAACTTTTATTGCACTCATGCATTCTTGCAAGTCCACGCAGCTCAGATGTTTTCTGGACACTGGATGTTACATGCACCTGTGTATGCGTTAAGCCATAGATCTGGAAAGAGGCTTTGCTCTTGGCTGCCTGCAGAATCTGTCATTGCTGTTCCACCTTCGTGAGAGATGGTGTGTGCACAGGTAGACCACAACAGAGTGGAGCTGGTGTTCGTGATGTCGTGCTGCTTCTGGAAGACAGAACAGCAATTTTCACTAGAGTGTGACTCAGGACTTGAGGTCTAAACCTCATTATGCTGAAATCCGTGTTTCAGTTTTAAAGGAAGGTGTTCATTTTTGCAGACTCCCTTTCCATTGTTGGAATAAAGCTCATGGTTTGTTGCAGTTACTTCCATTTTATCTGTGTGATACACACCATCACAGGCATACATGTTGGATTCAGACGCTAGAGGACAGCAGTCTGCAGACCCTGTGGTGAAAGGGAATGAATTGTTTAGTGAGGACACAGACAGCTGAGAACGGTGCAATGAGATTACACATAATCGCTCCTGTACAATGTCCTTTTTGCGGGGTTTGGGATGTTTTTGTTGGTATTATTTGATTCAGCTGTTTGAATCTATTTTATCTTTCGATGCGAGAGGGAAATGCTCTGACTCCCTCGAAAGTTTGCTTGTAACTAAGAAGTGGCATTATTTACAACCCAGGCAAGACTGAATGGCTTGTGATAACAGTGGCTCAGGCCTGTGAATTGTTATACTTACTGTCAGGACTGTTGGTGCCATGTTGTGTTGTGATGCTTATACACAAGTGCTGAGAATCTTTAATCATCACTCATTAGCCTTCTGTCTTTACTGCCCAACTTCACTGCAAAGGACACTTAAACCTTTCACATTCAAAACTATACAAACATTTGCTATCCAGATCGGTTCTCACTCTGCTCCCTCATGCCAGCACTTAGGCAAGTCCCACAACACTGCCAGCATTCTAGGCACCCCTGGCTGAAGCTGCACAGGTAGCAGCCAGGAGCTGCAGCAGCGCTCATCATCACAGCCTGGAGGCTTTCTCATAGCTCCCCAAGTTGACAGAGAGTAGGATTGAGGCTTCAGCCCCATTTCTTTGCTTCTATCTCTTTGAGAAGCAACATCTTGGAGAATTCTGGCTAAGCTGTTTTGAGTACTGCTTAATGTACTCCTGCTAAGTGATGGGCTGAGCCTGGGAGGCGGTGTGCTTGGTGTGTTCCTGAAGGCACATGGCCCATGGGGGATGGTTTGAACCCACGTTAAGGGTACTTGCTGTTTTGCAGGCCAACTGTTGGCAACCTGAAGTACCATTGCAATGAAGCCACCCAAACCCTCCCCTATATCTTGCTGATTTGAACCACAAAATGGGTTACCAGCTGCGTAACTACAATAAGCCTCACCAACGCTGACTTCTAACTTTGTAGCAGCTAGCAGAAGGAAATTAGCAAATCTGAATGTTGAGGGGAGAATCTTTCTCGGCCTAGAAAGCAGATTGCTAGCACACAGAACTTTGTTGTCTGAAGCAAGGAGCTCCAGCATAGCTGCCGACACACAACAGACTGACACAGAGGCTCTCACTGTCTGTAGTGAGCACAGGTTTTTTAGCCTGTACCAGCTGTTCCTCCTCCAGTGTGGTAGCTGGTGGCTCTCTGCATTCGGCACTGGCACACGTGTACACCTGAGTGTAAAAATGTGGCCTTAGAGGCCACCAGCTTTGGTTTGGGGCCTTAGGTAGTTTTTCTTCTGTAGCAATGGAGACAGGCTGTGCTTGGGAATGGGAATAGGATCCACTGGTGGCTTCAGAAATACAAGCAGCCTTTTGGGCAGCTGGTAAGGATGAGTTGCTTGTGTGTCTTTAGGATTAACTTCAGTGGATTTCTGGTGCTAACAGAATTTTTCTTCTGACTCAAATTTCTAAGAAGCATGCGGAAATTTGTCTTCTCTGTACCAACACACAGGAGATGACTATTCCATCTACTCTTGTCTTCCTGTGGGCTTTATTG
Source organism: Alectura lathami (assembly GCA_013399715.1). Lineage (NCBI taxonomy): Eukaryota > Metazoa > Chordata > Aves > Galliformes > Megapodiidae > Alectura > Alectura lathami. The sequence continues at coordinate 24,114 of VXAV01011060.1, read as the reverse complement.
CAGTTTGTGTGTCTGGGCTTTCTGTATGACAGACTAGGACCCCTCAGCACAGAGCTGCCCACAAGCTGCAAGACAGATGTCTGTAAAATCCTGAGCGGATGGAACACTGCCTCCATAATCTGTCACAACGCAAGGAACATCAACTTACATGATTCCCTAAGCAAAGGGAGTCCTTTCTCTAGAGTGTGTTTTTCGATGACGGACTATTGCCACAAGATGCTGTCAATTCCAGCAGGAGGGGAAGAAAACTCCCACGAAGAGCTATTGAACACGAAGGTGCTCACAAAATGCTGTGCTCTCTACTACATTCTTGCACAGGCATTTGTTACTGGCTGTGTCAGAAACAGCTCACAGGGTCAGACAGTGGCCTGGTTTGATGGTGTCTTCCTGCAGTTCTTCTGTCTTAGGTTAGGAGGTGCTGGTAGCAAAGAGGATCTGTGTCCTGAGACTGCACGGCTTGAACAGGAGGGCTACAAATGAGCAAACCACGATGCATGGAACACATCTTTTATTCAATAAGCAAGCAAGCACAAAAGTATAATGTGTAGTGCTTAATATTCATACAGTACTAAAAATATAAAAATATAAATAAAATTTCACTGAAAGCATTTTCACTCACAAATATACAAGGAAAAGTGCTGTCAAGCCACATCATGCTACACCACTTGCCAGCTGAACTGACAGTTGTTTCCCAACAGAACTGAAACGCCAAAAATCTGCTAGTCCCTCCTCACAGCTTTTGGTGAGACTGAGTATTTGACTAGCAAAAATGGGCCTCTTGCAGCTGAGAACCTAGAAGGCATTGGTGTCATTACCTAACAGAATAAAATCATTCTGGAGAGTTTAATAGTGATGGTAGCCTGCTTCAGGCTGTTTGCATACCTGTCATAGGAAATAAAAAAGATAATCAACTTAAATCCTGATTATAATCCAGACCAGTCATAGCTAACAATTACTGAAACTATTGTGCATGAATATTTGTACAATACTCCCACCTGGTGGTGTATTTTTAAAGTCTCTTCCTTAGTGCTGCAGTTTCCTCTGCCTGCTTACACTGTCACATCTACCCAGCCTTAGCCTAGGTCTGGTGGAGTCCAGTGGCCCAAACAGAGAACACTACTGAGTGCTTTTAGCTTTAGGTGGAACTAGAGGATATCCAGCACCTTGTGTTCTCTTAATGTCCCTAGTGGGTGAAATTCAGATCCACGCGGGAAACCACCGGTAGTCAGGCTGAACTTCACCATGAGGAAGGCATCATCTCAAACGTGCGTGGGTTTGGGGATCAGAGTGACAATCACAGCTGTATTTCATAACAAGGCCTGTCTTGCAGAGTATGCCAGTACACAGAACCTACTCAGAAATTACACAGGTAAGGGTGTGCAGAACTGAATGTGAACCCCACTTTGCTCAGTTACTATTTTGGAATGGGATTTATTTATACTTGATTTACCAGCTATAAAAATAAATGTGACAATTAACCCCTGAGATCATTCTAGCATACAGTTTTGGCCTGTTACTTGTTTCCCTCTGAAATAATTTTTTTTTTTTTTTTTTGGTTTATGGACATTTATTTAGGTTCTAGTGAAAAGCTTTTAAAAAATATTAAATAATCAGTGTGGGGCTGAGAAGGTGTACATTCTAGTTGCATATACGATACATACTTCATATGTTTATAATACATTCCATAACAGCTGAATATTCTAGTATTGCCTAGGAAGTTCTTTCACCTGGATGAAGAATTAAAATACCAGAGGATAAACAGCTGTTTGGGATCGAAGATAGTTGTATCCGCTGTGGTTTACTTAGATTGTATTTCTTTCCTTAAATCTCGTTACACATAATAGCTACAGTAGTTTGTCCAGCAGGTAATAAATGAATGCATAAAGCACTTCTAGCTATATTTGGGATATCATATGCATGCATTTTTTATAAATAAAAATCAAATGTGAGGTCACATTTTCCCATCTTCTGTTTATAAACTAAATCAAATTTCTCATTCATTGAAACAGTGAAGATGTCTTTCCATAGCCCAACTCGACCTGAAACACAGAGAGGAAACACAAATCAGAGAGTAGACAAGACACCAAACTTCCACAGTCCAGCTGTGCAGGGCACAAAGCGTTATTTGTGAGAAGCTGATCAGTCGTAGCTCCCACTGAAACCCTGGCAAGACCTGAAGCTGCCCATTAGCCCCTGCTACAACACCCGCAAAGCTTAGAAATGAGCACCCTACACGTTGTCTGCATTCGGAGAGCATTATACATGAAGATGTCAGACTGTCAGATTTTGCTCTATCCTTAATGAGCAATAAATACAGATTTTGTTATGGATATTAATTTACAACTTGATTTCTGGTGTCAGTGCAAAGTATGGATGCTTACTAATGCCATCAGCTAACAACAATACATTTCAAAATGACTGTGCCTTCACCACACACTGGTTGGAAAACTGTCCAAAAGGTGCAGGAATACAGAGTGTTACACTGAGCACTGAATTTTGATCGAGAAGAAATTTTAGCATAGCACATTTCTATGATTTTATGTTTAATCAGTCAGGGTTACTTGTTGGTGAATAAGCGCCATGGAGTAACTAGACTGAGACAACCAATTCTCCTGTCACTTATACTGGGTATAAATAAAGACAAAATCCAGGCTTGTTCAGCTGGAATAAATGAAAGCAAAACTGAGACTGTGCCACCACAGTGTTTAGTCAAAACAGCAAGAACAAAACTACATGCAGGGAACTTAATTATGCATTCAGTGCATAAGAAGAATACGCATTTAATTTAATTACCATCGCTTTTATGCAGCAACTCTATAATTGAGTCCAAAGACAAAACTGTCTGAAACCTCTGTAAATTACACATTAACATGATGATGTACAATGTGGGGCAAGGACCATTCCAGGAAATCAGGACTGCCCTATAACTCCTCAAGGTATGATAGGGTTGCAGTTTGTTTTCGGGATCCAAAGGTCAAAAGAACACAAAAATGACTGAAAACACATGATCAATTGCGTTTGCAAAATCTGTTCTGTATCAGACCATTAAGAAATTTCTTGCAATAATAAATATCTGATAATGCAAATTAGCTTTACTCTGGCAACCATAATTGCAAAAAGTACAGCATAAAACATAAAAGCCTGTACTTCCATTTCCATAATGTTAATAAAACATCTTCTTCCTCCACTTGGGAAAGGTAAGTGTTTAATTTCTGAATCTCCCTAGCAACATTTAAAAACAAATCACAGGTTTCATAAAAGGCGTATGCAGCTGATTATTTGCAATTTTTAGTTTTTATTTTTTAGCCATATGAATCGATAGGTTGTCAAAAAAGTCACCCACCTGGTTTAGGATTTGAATCATGCAACTGTGTAAATTATGATGTGATATGAGTCAAATATAAGTAATATATCTAATCATTGTTCTGCTTTCACAGCAGCTCAGGGTTATCTTCAGAGTAAAGATCAATGTGCTAAAAGAAAAAAAAATGAACAACTAAAATAAAGCAAAATAAAGTAAATGCAACTAATGACAAATTAAAAATATTTGAAACAAATTACAATAAGCTGTCATGTTATTGCCACAATTCTTTGTCACAGAAATGAACAGAACAAAGCTCTTTTAATGAAGCTACATTCTGAAGTAACAAAATACTGTAAAAGCCAGACAGTGAACAAAAGAAATTCAAAATAAGGATATTTTTAATAAAAAGCACACAGCGAAGAAATGACAAAATATTAAACTACCTGCTGGAGCTCCCTTCCTTCTCTGTTACAGAACAGAGGGATCTTTGTTAAAGATTTGTAGAAGGTAACAATAAGAGGCTCAGACCCTTAACTGGGGGGGGGGTTGCAGGCTCTGCTCCAGAACAGCGAACACTAACACCACGTACAGAACAGTGCATGCAGCAGAAGTGGGCATCGCCCTGTTTATCTGGACGGAGACTGCACCTGACCTTTCTGCCTGTTGAAGGTCTCAGCAGCAGCTCTGTTCTCCTTTCTCTGATATTACAGTCTCACCTTTCTTTCACAACTGCCTTTCTTTCACTGGACAAGGAGGAGGGATTTGGTCTGTGCAATAGCACGTAGCTGTGGTGCTGCTCCACAGACCTCCAGGTAGCAGAGGCTAGGTGCAAACCTAGGTTTCTGTGCTACTTCATGCAACTGAACTCAGAGAATGTGGCTCTGTTGACTGCAAAACCTTGCTCTTGCATGAAACTCTAAGGCTCAGGATGCCTTACTAGACTCATTTTTTGATCTTGTCTTCACAGCAGAGAAGTGGGCTGGTAATCAGCTGGGTGACCTGCTGCAAAGTTCTGCTGTAAATGAGATGGTCTGTGGTTCTGACAAAGATGCAAGTTGTGTTAGGTGTTGAATTTTCAGTTTGAAGCAGCAGGGGGAAGGTAAGATGAGAGTTGAAAGCAAGATGTTATCAAGATATAGCTGCTACACACACAACAAGAGCCTCTCCCTGCTAGGTTTACAAAGTCACAGACAAAAGCAAGGATGTCTGAGCAATGGCTTTTTTAAAGCAAGACTGTGGAATGTTTGTACCAACATCCACAATACAAGTTACTGAGGGCCAGCTACTCTGTAGTCTGGGCAGGGGAATGAAAACTGGCATAAGGCTCTGACAGGAAAGACAGAGGTAGTACAGAATACCAGTGAACCTGCTTCCATGGGACACAGATCCTCTCAAACACATCTGACGGAACATTCATGGGATTACAGTCTGACTGGTTAAAGGTGAATGCAAAGAGACAATGGGCTTGCTAAGGCATGTGGTTTTAGTGGGTTTTAGTACAATTACATAATGTTGTATTTGGTTTTCATAGCAAGGTTAGGGGGAGCTGCAAGGGTGGCTTCTGTGAGAGGAGCTCACGAGCTGCTCCCCATGTTGGACAGAATCACTTCCAGCTGGCTCCAAAACAGACTCACCACTAGTCAGAGCTCAGCACCATTAGACGGCAGTGTCTCTATGATAACATATTTAAGAAGGCCAGCAGGGCAAGGGAGGTGATGTCCCCCTCTGCTCTGCCCTCGTGAGGCCCCACCTGCAGTGCAGCATCCAGGCCTGGGGCCCCCAGCACAAGAAAGACGTGGAGCTGCTGGAGCGGGTCCAGAGGAGGCCACGAGGATGCTCAGAGGCTGGAGCACCTCTGCTGTGGAGAAAGGCTGAGGGAGCTGGGCTTGGTCAGCCTGGAGAGGAGAAGGCTCCAGGGAGACCTCACTGTGGCCTTCTAGTACCTAAAGGGAGCTGATAAACAGGAGGGAGAGCGACTTTTTACAGGGTCTGACAGTGATAGGACAAGGGGGAATGGTTTAAAACTAAAAAAAGGGAGATTTAGGTTAGATTTTAGGCGGAAATTCTTCAGGGTGGTGAGGCCCTGGCCCAGGCTGCCCAGAGCAGCTGTGGGTGCCCCATCCCTGGAGGTGCTTGAGGCCAGGCTGGATGGGCCCTGGGCAGCCTGACCCAGTGGGTGGCAACTAGCTCACAGCAGAGGGGTTGGAACTAGATGACCTTTAAGGTCCTTTTTAACCCAGGCCATTCTATGATTCTAAGGGGTAAAAGCTGCTGTGAAGCAGCTGCGAAAGAGGATTTACAAAAATGTGAGAGAAACAACAAAACAAAGTCAGCAAAAAAGGATTGGGAGGAGGTGCTCCACATGCCAGAGCAGCCTATGGAGAAGACCATGGTGAAGCAGGTTGTTCCCCTGCAGCCTACAGAGAACCATGCTGAAGCAGGTTTCCATGCTGAAGCCTGTGTGGGAGTCTCACGCTAGAGGAGTCTCTTCCTGAAGCCCCTGACAGTAGCCCATGGAGAGGACGGATGGTGGAGCAGTTCTTGAAGAACTGCAGCCTGTTGGAAGGACCCATGGTAGAACAATTTGTGACTGTATCCTGTGGGAGGGACCCCATACTGGAGCAGGGGAAAAGTCTGAGGAGGAAGCAGCAGCAGAGAATGGTTATGAATGGACCACAAGCCTCATTCCCCCTGTGCCACTCAGGGTGGAGAAGAGGCAGGAGAATCAGGAGCGAAATCAAGTCTAGAAAAAAAGGGCGTGACAGAACGGCGAGTTTTGGTTTTGTTTCACACTATTATGCTCAATTTTTAATTGGCAATAAATTAATCTTCCCCAAGTCAAATCTGTTCTGCCCATGATGTTAATTGGTGACCAATCTCCGCGTCTTTATCTTGATCCATGGGAATGAGAGAGCAGCTTGGTAGGCATCTTGCAGCCAGCCAAGGTACCCCCCCAGTCAATAAAATGCATAAGAAATGAATTAACAACTAGCTGGCTGACTCAAAATCAGTGGTCAAGAAGGACTGATTATATTTGATACTTCTATCACGGATTCGAAAATACTTATAAAAATTACAGCTAAAACAAGATAACGAGAAGGTTGGCTGAAAGAAGTAATATGGAAAGGGCTCCTACACAGAAACCTAAGTTGAAACCACTACCTCTGAAAAGACTATGGCCATAAGCACGAGCTTCATGTACGATGCTGTAGCAAAAAATGCTAATGTGGCCACAGATGGACAAACAAGGAAGAGGGGAACAGAAAGTTCCAGTTAAAGCTGAATTAAGTCAGTGGATAAAGTGATTTTTGTGCCTGGAAAAGGCACTTGTGAGGCTGACATAGGAATTCTCCATCTCAGTCTTACACCCTCCTTTTTAAAAAGAGCTGTGAAGTTCTGTAATGCAGCCTACAGAAAACAAGATGAGGGAGGCTTCTTGAGTTCACTCTTCTGTGCTTATCAGAAAGGTGAAAGGACTGACTTGATTTCCTGACATTGCCAAAGGACAGATGTATCAGCAGATCAAAGGGCACTTTGGGCTTCTAGAGAAAGACCTCACAAGAATAAACATCTGTAAACGGAACACATTTTAAGCAGCCAAGGCAGACAATCAGAAAAGCACATAAGGAAAATTACAGGTTCTTGTTATTTTATGGCTTCAAACTAGAATTACCTGCTATTCCAGAAAATCTGATACAATGAACACAACGGTTTAGGCCAGGACAAACTGTATGAAATTGTATGGGCTTTGACAAACGTCAGAAGGAGCCAAGCAGTCTTCTCTGCATCAGTATCTTAACCAGCTGAAGTAAGCCAAAGACATCTTGTCTTCCTGAACAGAGCAGTTTTGATGGTGTTGAATACACACTGTTGAACTTGAATGTTTCTTTTCAGTCACTTCTACCTCACTTTATTCCAAAATAACCCCCAAAATTGCACCAGGAATCAGTTTCCTCCCATCATTTCTATCCCAATATTTGGCTAACACCTTAACATATCTTGGAGTTTACTAAGCTGTCCGTTGCTTCTTTCAACTTCCACTCGTAGGAGTTTTACCGTGGGTTTGAAACGTACCCCTGCCAACTGGAAGTGCTTCTGCATTACAGCACTGATCAATGAGTTGATGGCAGTGTTCCACCATGGATTCCAGCTGTGCTTTGTCATAAGAAACTCCTAAGAACCTCACCAGTTGCTCAACCATTGTTGCTAGGTCCTGTAAGAGAGCATTTAAAGATGAATTTATGTCACAATATTTTAAACAAATTTTTTGAATGGTTTTAAATACTTTAAAGTTATTTACATCCTGATGAGTGGGAAAAAAAAAAAAAATGCAAAAGCTGCAGAAACGTTACTGTCTTAAAATTTTGTCACCTTCCAGTTTGCTGAAAATAAACCCACACGTTCCAAGCAATTAGGGAAGCACAAACAGGAAGCAGAAAAACGCTGTGATGCAACCAACTTTCAGCAGCATCCCTCAGTGAGCAGTTAGGAATAAAATGTTATTCAAAATCATGGGTTTGAAATCATTGCTGCTAAATTATTAACATTATTCTGACTACATTACATCTTCTAGCATGCAATTCTATCAGAAGGTTCCAGAAAAACATAAGCTGAAATTGTACCTTTATTCAGCTTTGAGTTCTACCCTGCTTCTGCCTTTTGGGGGGTTTAGACAGGAGCTGAGATTTTCCTATGTCTGGATTAATATTTCAGTCAAATACGCATTTGAAAATATTTTCATTAATTCTCAAAAATATATTATTACAATAGGAAATGGAAATCAATGTTCTACATAGTATTTCCATTACATTTCCGATTAAAAATAAAGGGATTTATTAGCCAACATGCTGTAAGGACCCTAGAATTATGCTCACCTCAAGCTACATGATCATCCCCAATTGGTTTTAAGATTGGTCCACAGAAGACAGCAAGAACAACCAAACAATCAGAATAAATGCCGGATATATAGGACAAACCCTCTGATGAGAGGGACTTCAGCTCTCGTTGATACAGCGCACACAGTAAGACGTTTCTTTGAAACGTCATTTCATTTTGAAATGAATGCCCAGGGCTGAGTGTAGCGAGCACTGGCGGTTACACCTCCCTGCCTCCCGTGTGAGTAGTTGAGCACCAGTGCACGCAGGCAGCTTCCTGAGCAAAAGGTTTAAGGAAGTGCTGCGAGTCCATGGAAGCGATGGATGCCAGTGCATTAAAAATGGTTTCAGACATTAGGAAGCCCAAATACGGGCACAAGAACCAAATCTTTCACTTCATATGCTTTAAATGCTATGATGCTAAAAGCAATTAAAATACCTCTTAGCTACAGCTAACCTACCTTATGCATATCTTCGTACTTGAGGAACAGTACATTGGCATCCATGTGATGTTCCCAGAACTCCTGGACATGTTCAAACCACGAACCGTATCCTACTACAGACACAGAAGATATTATGATTGGCAAGAAGAAAACGAATACTGTTACCAATTCCACTTCAAAAATGGAAGAATAAGAAAACTAAATTAACTGGAGTAGTTCATAGCCCCAAGAGAATCGCCTGGTTTGGCCCCACTGCCATGCACAGCAATGGACTTAATTGAAAAAGAACATTTCTATCAGTATGGAATATCCAAAAGAGCCAACCTACCATAAAGGAAAAAATATTCAACTATATTTCACTACAAGCCTCTGTGGAGCTCAGTGGTAGTAATGCCTGACTACTGCATAAAGTTCAGGCAAGACAAAAATCACAGAGAGAGCTTTGCGGAAGGCAAATTTTGAGCGTCTCTGACCTGCTGGAACGCGTGCAGTTAGCGTGATCTCACTGCACCTTCCATCACGTAGCAGCTAGATACAGCATCGGTGGAAAGTTCCACAGCAGTTCTTTGCCCATCACAGCAGATGCTCTAACAACCATTGCCCTTTCTTAATCAGACAAGTACTGAGGAAGCACACCTATCAATACGCTTCATGGTCGTTCTCAGAAAACTGACGATGCACCAACAGTATATTCTACCATCACATCTTTTCCCCTCTGTAAAATCTAAGATCTATTCTCTTCTGTTGTTCCTTTCTTGACACTTCCATGCAACCTACGTAGGTATGGCAGAACATGGTCTCAGGTACACTGAGCTGCTACGCTGGGAGGGCTTGTGATCCCAGCACTGCGAAGGCAGAGGTACTGCAAGTCCCAGCCCCCCCAGTTTTTCCTCTTTCTTTCCCACTTCTCTGATAAAGCCCACATTTGCACCGACTTCAGTCACTCTGTGTGTGCAGCAGAGGTACAGACATTGACATTAATCAAGAGAGCATCTTCTGCTGCCAATATTACCAGAAAGGAAAGCCAAGGAGAAATGCATTCTGAATGCTGATTTTTTACCAGTGGTGAGTTCCCCTAAAGTATCTCAGATAATCAAGGCAGGAGCTAAGCAAACATGGTAAGCAGTTTTTCCACATTTTCTCAGTACTTTTTGGTCATTTTTCTGCTTTGCAGCAAACAGCTATAGGAAAGTATTAACCTTTTTTGTTTTGTATTTTGAAGCCACCTTTTTCCTTCAAAAAAGAACCATTTTATTTTGGTACATGAAACATTTTCAATGCACAGAAGTCAACTTCATAGGAAAATTACTGAGGTCAGCTGATTCATTTTCAGTTTGTATAAAGGTATGTGAAAATTTCCATTTTTGTTATTCCTGTTCTTTGTACTCCTAAAGAAATTCATGCGTGAAGCTTACATGCCAAGCAAAACAACATCCTAGCTGCTCTTAACAGCACACGGCAAGAATCTGTTAAGATTATGGTAGCAGAGTTTACCTGCACTTCATATAAGAAATTCCCTTAAGATTTAGAGGATAGTGCCAAAGAATTAGCATATTCAAGATTAATCCCCCATCCAACTGGATCCTTCCAAACACCAGAGCTAACAAGTACTGTATCTGTTTCAAGAAAGCCAAGTACAAAGAGGGGCAAAAAGAATGGGATTGTGTCACTTGGGCTTAGTGCTTCTGCCTCTAGTACTACTTTGAGTTCTTCAGGTTTGTTTTGCCTCTGTATTGCTTCCATGAGATGGAAACACTTAGTTAAATGCTACACTTACTGTATTACAAAACACTCCAACTGCATAATTACGGACACAGGACACACTGCAATGTTTTATTGAGTCTGGGAGGCTGTGATAAATCACCTAGCTTCTGCAAGATGAAGATCTAAATAACTCCAGAACCTTCCTCACATCTTAGAAGGCCTTATCTTTGATTTGTCTCCAGTGCTGAAGCTCCTGCTCACAGGCTGCAGACAAGATTCCCATTGTCAGGGAATGCAGAAGAAAAAGCTGAGAAGATTTTATAGTGAAAGAGAATGCAATAAAAAAAAAAAAAAACTACTGGGCAAGCAGCTGATGAGNCAACCTACAACTACCTTCTTGCAGGGGCTCACTTCCACTTACCAATGTGTTCCTATTGATGCGCTGCATGAGCTCAGTCTCATGCAAACTAGAAATGTTTGTGCATTAACTGATACCTTGCTAGGGACAAATCTCAAGTTTTAGGATGAAAGAAAAATGTTAAAGGAGTTACCATGGAAAATGTCCCTTGAGGTGCAGAAATACTACTTAGAAGCAGCAAAGTATAGTGAACTGAACGCAAAAGGTGCCATGAACACTGACCACTTTTCACAGGACACCTGGTACCTTGCAAACTGAATTTTCATATTTCCTTATTTCTTTTAAAAGAGTAGACCAGAATTTGCCTGAGTGAAGCAGAACACTACGGATCCCATGGGGCCAAATATTGCAATACGGTTATTTACAAGGGATGGCCATGGTTTGCATGGAGAAATCTAAGCCCGTGCAGAACTGCATCTGTAGCGACCTCCTTGCTATATCTGCAAAATAAATACACCATTATCCAGCTCTCTTCTGTACTTGCAGAAGTGAAAACAAATGTGTAACAAAATGTGCAGAGAAGAGCTCCTTACACTTGTCATTCATAAACCTCCTACAGAACTCCTGGAAAGTTCCCCTGTAGCTCATGGTCCTTAGGGAGCGGTGAAACTGGTAATAAGACACCACCAGGTCTTTGGGGTTGCGAGCCATGTATATTACCTATGACAAAGGAGGGAAATCATCTTAATTACAGCTTTGTCTTCCCCATTTCCCAAAGCACGTAAACTGCTGCTGGTTCAGGTAAACAAGCATTAATTCATTCTTACCTTTGAATTGCCATTATGGAGGTCTGAAGGCAAAAACCGATACGGTAGGTGGCTTTTTATGAGGCGAGGAGATGTCAGTTCCTAAAATAAAGCAAAGAAACATTTCTTATTGTGTATTAGCTTTTGGCACACCCTGAGATGTCCTGAACTGATGTCCTTTGTCACACCGCGTAACATGCACAAATTCACTTCTTAAAGTAATAGGAGTCTGGGACTAGAAATTAGGTCAGAGAGTTGCATCTGGTTCTTAAATCAAGAGGGTGGATAAAGTGTATGTGCAGAAATTGTTGTGTCTTTGTTTTGAAACTACTTCCATTTGTAGGACCCTCTCAGGAAGACTGTATTTGTCGAAAATTCTTAGTATAAAACTGTTTCCAATGATGCTTCCACTAAAGTTCAGTGAAAAACATCAGAAACGCTGTATGAACAGCTTCAGAAAACCCTACCCTTAACTTCTCATTTTCAGAATTACAGTCCTGAAGTTTATTCTATCCTCAGAATTAGGCCCAGTCAGTCCAAAGCACTGTAGAAGCATTTTGCCTAGTCGTTTTAAGATACGCCTATCTCTATAGTAGTTACAGCAGTAACGAGATCACATTGCCATGCCATGCCAGTAGTCTCCGAGTAACGCTTAACAGTGTGGAAGTCATTTCATGCAGAATATTCCAAACTCCTCTAACTACACTACAGAGTCTACAGATCCACAGACCTGGGTCTCTAGGGATCTGTATGTACAAATCCAGAGCAGAGGGTCTATAGATGCATAGATCTCTGCATTTGTCGTTCCTCTGCAAACTCTGGGAGCTTCCACATACATAACCAAGGCAGACTTGGATCTCTTTTATTGAAGAAATCAGTTGTCAAGATATTTAGGACATTGAAAAACATGTTTTAAGGCATTAGAGTACAATCAAGATTAATACAAGCAACATCAAAATAACCTAGTAACAATGAATCATTCCAACAAACCGAGCAAGTTCGATGATGTAAAGGACAAGGACACAGGATGAGATGAAGTGATAAATATGCAGCCTACAAAAAGACACCCACATGCTGAGAGGCTTCCTTTGCAATAAATTGTACCTTGATGATGTCCAGCCCAGGCTGAGGGTACTCTAGGACTGGCAGCTGTTCGTCTATATTCATTAGTCCAATCTCATCTGGATCAGCTCCCTGACTCACTAGATACACCACTTCCTGTAGCAAGCCCGTACCTGCATAAACCAAACAATGACAGAGAACAGGTTTGTATTGCAGTTCTTCTCTGAGCAGAGGCATATGAAGGGAGACAAAGACATAGAAAAACAATAGCTTCTTCCTTAACAGTCTGCTCTGAGCTCAGTCCAGAGCTCCTGTTTTAATGCAGTATGTCTGCTCCCTTTGTTTCATTTGAAACACATGAACGTCTCCTTTCACATCAAATACCTGAGGTTTTTCTTTAGTAGTAACTTAAATATAGGTATGTTTCTGTGTCTCAGCCCTGCAACCTGTGAATTGGAAAGCATTTTACATATCCCAAGACATTTGCTAGGAATGTTAGGCAAAGATCACTATTTCAATTTTAGACATGAAACAAATGAAGCAGACAGAGGTCATCCAAGTTCACAAAATGCATTAGTGACCATGCTGAGAAACAACCAGCGTCCTCTGTTCTAAACTGTAGGCAATTCTACTGTTATGTAACGATTCGAGAGTCTATTTATATTTCACTGTATAGATTAGATAAACCACTGAACACATCAATGTTCAGTGAGCTAGAAACAAGCTTCAGAGGCCCCCATCACATACCTCTCCCCAGTCTGAAGACACTTAGAGAGCAACCAATAGATAATGGAGCCTTAATGACTGCACTTTGGAACGTTGGAAGGTATTCCAAATTTAAGTTTGAGCAGCGAAACTATTTCAACCGACTTTACCTTCAGGGAGGTAGGGCTAGAGAGCAGGAAACTCTTAAACTCTTTAAGAACTGCGAGAGGTAAGGAAAATGAGACCGGGATATATTCTTTCTTCCATTACCTAAAGGACTGAGTAACCCAAGTACAATTAGCACAATTGTACACACTAACATAGACACATTTTGCACGAATTCTTGTATGTCGTTCAACAAAAAGAAAATTGGTATATAATTCAGATTTTAGTTCTAAGCTAAGAATAAGAAAAGAGTTCATGTACTGTACAGATGGTTTAGAGTGAACACCGTCTAGATGCAAAATGAAAGAACACACTTTTTCAAGCATTGCTTTGGAGGATAAGTACTTTAAGACTTCTCTGTTTCCTGACTAGTTGGTGGGTAAATTAAAATGGCTTGGAAAAAAAAAACTTTTACATTATCAGCACCCACCGAGTGATACACACTTGCCCTTGAGCCTGTTCACTCTGCTTTTTAAAGTCCAAGCATATATTTTATATATTAAAATTAACATGCATACGGTACTTCAGTGTCAGTCCTTGTGACTTGGAATGAGCACAACCCTTGTTCTCATTAAATATTTATCCTGACAGGAGACGTGCTGGGTCTCTCTGATTTATTTCTGTATTTCCAGTTCTGCTTGCAAAGAAAAATGCTGTTACAGCAACCTTGTTCCATGAAAAGAAAAGGCATAACTGTGTAGGGATAAACACCAACACCAGTGCTTTCCAAGTCTCAATCTCCCCCTGCTCAGCTGCTCCCTGGACAAAAAGACACCATCCCTGCAGTGCCTCTGAATACAGGACGGACACTGGGTAAGGCAGGATTCTGCTGAAACTTCAGGAGAGCAGCATGCTCCCTGCCAACTCTCCACGAACTCAACCAGGTAACTAGTAGGTGCAGGACAGGTTGCAAAGCCCACAGCGCCTTGCCTAGTTCTGCTCGGACCTGTGGCCTTGTATTAGGCTTGGCTTGATTGTCACCAGGTCCATGGAGCACTGCAGAGATGGGAGGTGACATTAAATGTCTTGTACTCCAATTAGTTTGTAGGAGGCATGGGGAAGAAGGGCTCTGGTTCAGAGGAAAATGGGTGTTTGGAAGCTCAGAAGTCTGCACTGTTTTCTTCTAAATGTGCTTCCATGAAGAAGTTATCCATTGAGAGTAACCCGTGCACGTGGCAGATACATGAAGCAGAAAAAGAAAAATCTTGATCAAGTACAGATTCTTTAAAACAGTGTTTTGCATCCATGAACCCCGGTGCTAACAACTACCATCCACACTCAGACGCACAAATTACTGTAGCTATGCATATAAGGCTGCACATACTCCAGCATCCCATTTCAATTCACAAAGCAAAAAAATTCTGCAGTCTCTGTTCTACAAAGGGGAGGACTGCCAACTAATAATTCAGATGTCTGACACGTGGCCAGCCAGCAGGTTAGCATTTCTCCTCCCTGCACATGCATTAGGACCTGTGATCCTGAGTTCTCCCACCCATGAACTCTGCTAGTTTTCATTTTTTCCTGGAGCCAATCAATGGATCTTGTGCGTCTCAGGTATCTTCCGTCTCCTTCCGTTTTGGAAAGCATGTGCATGTACATGCATGCCTCACCTGGCACGGTGCAGAAAGGGTGAACAGCCACAGACGAACAGGATTAATCTGCCAGCCCTTGAGCACGAGGCACCAGATGCAACATCATTAAGCACCCGGCGATTCCACGGATTCCACCCTTCCTTCTCGCAGCTGCTGCAGATCCACATTTCACCCCGGAGGAAGACTACTGCTCCTGCTAGCCCCAAGGTCACACTGCCAAAACAGATGTGGAATTCATCTGTGTCTATGCAGTTTCAGCTAGAACGAACCCAGTCAGCACCAGGGGAACTTCAGCAATGATAAGCTGCTGTCAGAATCTGTAGGTTTTTGGGAGAGTCTTTAAATCATCTGTGAACGTGCACTTCTGCTCTGTGTCAAAACACGTGCAAAAGAAATCCAGGCACAGCAGTCTGAAACGGTGCTGGTTGGGCTGCCCTGTCCTTTGCAATGATGCCTAGCGATACACGGAAATAAGGAGTTACTAGGAATCCTTCGACCCCATAATCACCCCTACAGGAGCCCCTGCAGTGAATGGGAACTCTTCATTTGTACCCTTTTTCACGGCCAATGCCCCAGCAACACTCGCCAAGTTAAGCGGAGGCACTGTGGCCATGAGCTATCAGCAAGCCTAACTGCTCCAGCAGCAACCAGACAGCACAGCAAGACAGCCAAAAGTCTGAAACACCTCCCAGTTATTTTATTCTGTTTCTGTGCATTCCTTTCAACACCAAATACTGCCTCCGTGGGAGGAAGAAATCTTCTGTAGCTGCTCTCTGGCTCCTCCCACTACTTTCTGGCACACTCGCATGCAGCTATTAAGCTTTGCAGATTTGGTCAAAGCGAAGTGGCAGATACAAAGATGTATCTTGTGAAATTTCCCTTCCCTTCGTTGCCCTTAACGTCGTTTATTTCAGTCTCCTCTCCTCTGCATCAGCTAGCATGGGACAAACCTGCAGCTCAAAGAAGTGAAGGTCTTTGGTATATTCCTTCTATCCATTTCTTGTTTGGAAAGTCATGTAGAAAAACATAATAAAGAAATCCTAATGTTGGCATTAGCCATTTTGTAGCACTCCCAATTAGTTGCATCTCATTTACTCATCCAATGCCTGATCAAGTTTGGGCTAATACAACGCAATAGACCCATTACGACTCTTTTTTTTTTCTGGCATCAGTAGACCTAAGTGCTCATTAAAAGCGAGGGCTGCAAAAGCTGTCATGGATTGGTCTAGCAAGTGCTGTAAAGCAATTCCCCACATAGCTCTTCTAATTGCCTGCAAGCACATTCCCCTTGCACAAGTTTCAGTGTGCATCTGCAGGTAGGTACAGCAGATTCTTCTTCAGCTACAATAACGGAAGGAAAATTAGATTTTTCCAATAGAGGAAAAGAAATTCCAAGCCATAAAAAATATCCTCTCTTCAGGTCCAGATGTTGTAGTTCTCCTACATCTTGGAATTCCAACTGACCTAGGAGTATGGATTTTAATTTTTATCAATGAGTGCTTTATAATAAAAATAATGTATATACCTCAATACCCTCCTTTGCAAATCTTCTGTTCCTAGATGAGACTCATGGTTCAGAATAAAGGCTGATTTTTTAATGTTACATGGCCAATATTTTGGACTGTCCTACTAAATACGGATTAGGGGGCTCGATTTTCAGAAAGAACTGAACACTCATCCTCTGAGATTAATGTCCTTTTTACATGGCATAAACGTCCCTAAGTTCAAGTCACCTGTCAAAGGAGTCTGTGGAACACAAGGAAATTAAATACAGATCTTCTGAAACTGATGGCAACAGCATACATGGGATGGGATTTAAAACAAATACTAACTGCATGATTTCCAATAACATTTAGTAAGCAGGGTCTTGACTTTTTAGACTTACTAATCAGTTTATTTATCATTTGAAGCTAATGGCTTTTAAAAACAAAACTGCTAGGCTATATTCCACTTGTCTTTCACTAGGCTTACATCAGAGAGCACAGAAATGGGCCCATTAGGTCTGAGCTGTCTCATGAATGCGTATCACCACAGGCTGTAAACAGCAAGCTATGAAAACTGTATTATTTTAGAACTAAAATGTACTTTCTGTCTGGTTAAAAAAAAAAAAAAAAAAAAGCTATCCCTGAACTGTTTACACACATCTGTTAGAAGTATTGCTACTATAGAGAACACAGCATCCTACAGCAATGCCTTATAAACTGGCTGGAAAACAGTGTTATTTTCAGTTCACGCATTAATAGTATTTTTCAAAAATGGCCTGAATCCTAATTCTCCCTTACATTTGGGCACTCACTACTCAACAACACAGGACGAGGCGTGCAGAATGAAACGTGGTGTACCTCAGACTGCAAAGGCTTCACAGCTGTCACACAGCAAGGCAGGCGATACGGCCTGCTTCCGTCCTAAAACCATCACACCCAGGTCTCCCAGATTTTGTCACAGGTCCTTTGCTGACAGCTGACACTAGTTGGTAGCTGATATCCAAAGGGAGAAGTGTTTTACTTGTGGACATTCTCTTTAAGCTTTGGCCGGGGTGGTAAAACTTCCCTGTCCATGGATGCTTGTCATGTCTGTACCAGGCATTGCCACCCCTGGAGCAGTTTATGTGACGTTGCCCCAATTCACTTGAAACTATATCAGCTAAATTAGCTCAAGGAATTTATCTTTTTGGCATAAACTCACCTACCTAATTTTGCTCAAGACAAACTAGAATGCGTTCACACGAAATGCCCTGCAGGGAGTGCTTTACGAAGCGACAAACAGCGGGCTAAGGACACTGAAATCCTGCATTGCTGCAGATGCTTACAAAAGAGGACATCCTCCCATACCCTTGTATTAATTCTGTTTCTGCTCACCAAACAAAACGTGCTCCCGTGGCATAAGGTAGCACAAAGAAAAAAATGTGCAGTATAACATCACTGAAAGGAACATGAAAATAAAAGATAAATGAATTAAAGCTCCAGCCTTGCTTCCTGCCTCACCAGCTCTCTGCCAGACAGAACTACATCCCTCTTTACACTCCCCAAACTTATTCAAGGTTGACCAGGTCTAAAGTCAATCCAGCACATTGGGCTTCTCTCTGTGACCACCCTCACAATCCAGAGACTTGACCCCTTTCCTAACTGCACACGAGTCCATCGGATCATGCAGTCATACCAAAGGGTAGGGCACCAGGACAGTAATTCACAGAGGAAAGAGTGCTTTTAACTGGCTAATGTATGCCACAGGGCAGATTCTGTCTCAAACATCTGGAAATTGTCGGGCCAGTGGTGGCCACCTAACCTAGCAATGGTGTTTTCCCTCCATTTTCGTACAGGTGACACAACACTGTTCAAGGACAACGCAGAAAGGAATACTGCTGTAATCACAAGGCACTGCTTTTTAAAATCACCCTCAAGGACTTCACTACTTTAAAGGGCAGTGCTTAGCTACCCTCAGTGCCGCTGATTTCTAGGACAACTCCAGCACTTTGTCCTGCTCTGCAGTGTTGGAATACGGGCCATGGCTAAACGCCGGGCAGCGCAGCCAGCTCTGCTGATTGAAATAGGATCTGAAGGCAGAAGACAACAGGGCATCCATATTAGGAACCTGTGCTGAGGCTGTTCTCACAGCACTTGCTGTGAACCTGTTTCCCTCCCGCTATGGTAAGCATATTCTGGAGGATGTCTGTCACCTTCTGAAGCACTTTGGTTGGCATTCAGGCTTGCATAGTGAACTGAAACGCAGTTCCATGCCCTGGTTTCAGTCCTTTCCAGGAAAATTGTTAGACGAAACCTGCCTACACATTAACGTGTATTTGCATATGAGGCAGTTAAATCACAAGAAGGCAGCACACCAACAGTATCACGTGAAAGCACTGCAGATATGAGCCACATACACAAAACAATGGAAAAGAAGCATATTGTTGTTCCAGAATTTCAAATATTTTTAACCTATGCATAAGACAACATAGACTCTTTAGTGAGCTGTCAGCTGTATAGGATCAGTGAGTCAACTATTTTGTCTCAAACAGAATCCCCCTCAAGATATAGCTGCTCATCATAACAGCTGCCCTGAGCAAAACGATCCTCCGCAAGGTCCCCGTGCCCCACTCGCATTTAACACACTGTCATTCCCTCTCTCTCCTGAATTGCAGTCTTAGGCAAGCTACAGTCACTTCTATTCTACTTCTGGTATTGCTCTTCAGAATTAGAAACGGAAAAAGATCTAATTGAGGGCACAAAAGGGCATCTGCCAATCTGTCTCACCATGGGTTTTCTCAGTATTGCTGCAAAATCCTTGAAGAGAGCACACTATTTCTGACAGAGACTCACGTGGATCATTATTAATGTGCACTTCAGCTATATACGCATAGAGAAATGCAATTTTAGTGATGTCTGCAGCTGTTCTGTGCTACTCCGGCAACCCCGGCCAGCAGGACACGGGCTTTTAACTGGATGGTTAACTTGGGTTTATGATTGCCTTACATCAACAGGACATTGCAAAGCAGCCAGCGTGCTGGGAAATCTGGAGTGCTGCTTGTGCCTCCAGTGTGCATCTTCCAAACGTGTCTCATCGCACCTGTCTCATTTTTTTTGGCGTAGATGTATTTATTACTCATGGACCCGCACACAGCGAAGGGCTACTTCCACACCATTGCCTGTATCCCATATGGTGAGTTAATGAGATTATACACCATCCAGAGCCTGCAGCCTCACGTGGGATGATGGCCTTCACGTCCTGCACTATAAATGGTGGGTGGGTAACAGCACATGAAATTAGCTTGCATTTTTAACACTGTAGATGCATTTTGGCATCTAGTAACAAAAATCTCTCCTCAGCTGGTTCTCCAGTGCTCCTCCTTTTACATTTTCTCCTTTACTACCCCAGCCCTGGCTCAGCCTTGCTAGCTAAACCTTCCCTACACACTTTCAGTCCTCGATAAGCTTCCTTCCTGATGTTCCTCCGTAGCCCTTCACTCCCCTCACAGTGGGTCTCGCAAGCCTACAGCCTCATTTGACTGAAATGTTACACTAGCGGAGTGTTTCCTCTGCCAGGCTGTCTTGCCTGTACACACACAGAGCAAAACATTTTCCTTGCTGCTGAATCTGCAATACATTACATGATAAATATATGACAAATGGTTTACTTGTTCTGTATTAGTCTGTAAGGGTCTTTGGTGCACAGAACCATGATTATTTCAGCTCTTAAGCCCCATCTCTCCCAACAAACATCCAAACAACAAAACATTCCTACATATGGCATTGTTGTGTGCTCAGCTTCAATAACTGGATGCCCCCAAATTAATTCCAATTTAGGGCCATAATTTGCTAGATTATCCATAAAAATACAGACGGTAGACGACACCTTTTGTCCAAGAGAATTTCTTCTTGTTATACATGAAACAAATTCTGGCAGAAACAAAATACATCCATATGCCTCCAATGAAACATGCAGACAAAAAAAATCAAATCGCTTATCCAAAGTCAGAGAATCTCTAGAGAAGTCATACCAAACGTCCAGTATACCAAACCCTGCATCTCTTCTGAAGCCGCACCGATGGGACAATGCAGGGGGCAGTTTCTTCGCCTTAGTATAGGGGGTTCAGTTGAGCAGGAATGAACATAATGAGAAAAGTCATTTAATAAAAGACTGCATAATAAGAATGAGGAATTGTGTGCTTAATCTAATTTAGGCCAATATTCAAGCATTTTGCTTTCTTTCATTAACATCTTCACTATGAACGATGAATAGTAACAAGAAGTGAGAATGACTGGCTGTTGGGTTTGGCTGATTTACATAATTTTCTAATTCTTTAGTCTTTGAGGTCATTATCATCTATTCCAGTCAACAATGATTTCAGAATACACTTTTTACACAGGAAAAATCCTTCTTTCCTTTTTTTTCCCCCCGAGTCTGCTTTCACAAAGCAAGTCGCTTGAGCTTTTTGCTACTTCACAGTAGGGAAGCAATTATGCTGCTTTGCAAGAGAGCAAGCAATACCTATTAGGTAACAAGAGAATTCTTCCTCTTCTGAGCCATTTGTTCTGTCTCCAGTAACATCTCTTCACCGCCTTGATAAAAGGCTCATGAGAGAAACACTGATAGCTAGAAAACAAATACAAGTTTTCCTTAATGACAGATTTTTCCTCTCCACCTTTATTTCGTGCTTTAGGCACATAAGAACCTCTTCAATCCCACTCCCACTGGAATCAAGTCAACTGCATCGGTGGCAAACTTCACACTGTCTGCAACGTGGAGCCTAGTGATATTTGGGACTGAGTCAATAAGAGATGGTATTTTGAGCTAGACATACATAAAACAAAAGGTAATCCCGTCTCAAAAGGGCTTTCAAAGCACAGGAACCCAATGGCCCTGACCCCTACAAACTTGTGTACAAGTCTCACTTTCTGCACCCGAGTGGTCCTCAATGGAGTGAGTTTGAAAAGCGGGGTATTTACTCTTCCAATTGCTGGAAAGGACAAGATTTTTGTCACTGAAAACCAAGAGCATGAAATGAAGTTGAAACACGAACCCTATACATCAGTCCCTAACACGACAGCTCACAGAAAGCACCTCCACCACCGCACACCATTTGCTGATCCTTTTCAGTTTGCACAAGTCTGGCCGGTTGGTGTGCAAACTGAAGCACACTCACACCGCATTAAAGGGGCATGACACCTGAGCTTTATAGATTATCTAAGATGGAGAAACTGAAATCTTACTGGAAAAGAAAAAAAAGTCAGGTACCACCAGTCTGATTTCCAAGACACCAACTTGCTTATCCACATCCATGAAACTAACAGAGGCTTGGCATCTTCACCAGTTCCTCCCTCTGACTTGTAAGCGCGCATAATGTCACCTCACAAATCAGAGGGCAAAGGATAAGAATCCCAAACGTATTTTGTTTAAAAATCTCTCGATTCTTAAGCCAACCTCATGGTTTCTGGAGGCATGCCTCCAGGCTAGTAACATTTGAATCCAGTGAAAACTGATGAAATTCTAGGCACCAAAATCCTGCCTAGAGAACAGGACTATAAAACCAGAGCAGAATATTCTGGTTATTCTGCAATTTCCTCTCCTTTATGTGTGCACAAATCGGGACTGACTCCCAGCTGTTTGGGGCCTGTGCATGTCTGGGTAGGTGGGAAGAATCGGGTTCCCTGAGCTCAGGCTTGTCAGCCGGCCACATCATGGGGCGGCGACTGGAACGTGCGAGCCAGTTAGGCAACGAGCCGGGACACCACAAAGGTGCAGCTTACCAGGCCACAGCTGGGCGTGCTCACGGGCAGGTAGGAGGCCACATGCTGCGGTTCCCTTACAGAACACACAATGATTGCAGCTCTGCGCAGACCTGGCACCCACTCACCGACCGCTGTGGCAGGTGACTGGGGATATTCCCACAGAGCGCAGGATGCACCTGCAAGCGTAGCATAGGCGGATCCGTGTAATCCTAGTCAAGCAGTAAGACCCTTAATGTTGAATAAGGGTACTATTGTGCAATACAGTAACACTCAGATACCTGAACCAGAAACCAACCTCGCTGGTTAAGTGCAACATCCCTGCCACGAAATCATCTCGAAGGACAAGAAGGGTGGGATTGCACAAGACAAAGCAAGGTTTCCAAACAACGTGTAGTCATTTGGTACGTTCTCTTTACAGTACGTTTATCACAGACGTTTTTCCAAAGTCTTTTTATAACATAGTCCCACAGGACAGTTAAAACTGATCAGAAGGTGATGGGGAAGAAAAAAGTGCCCAGAGATGAGAAGTCCTTGAACAAATTTCACAGCCAAAGAAAAAGCATATGCATCTACGTCCCTCTCTTTGCCTGAAGTATAATAGCTTGAGTGCTGAGTCTGATACAAACAATATTCTAGATGTTTATGAGCAGAAGTCTGTTAATTTTATGTGGAAAACCAGACAAGTGAGAAAAGTGGTGTTTGCATTGAACCCTCTATATCTAACTCATAGCCCAGAGGCTTCTTCCACTGCTGCAGCCGTCAGTGGATCCAAGAGCTTTCCCCTACGACTGAAGAAAAAACACAGGGCACATAGCATCCTGGCATGGAAAGAAAAACAGTTTATGGTGTGAGGGGAATGTAGACAGAGCCCCAACGCATGGCAGGGAAAGGGGATGGACATAGTAACAAACAGAGCTCCTCCCAGCCAGGGGTAGCAGTGCCCAGCACAGGAGGTGCTGCACTCAGGGGCACTGGAGATAGGAGAGGGTAAAGGAGCGGTATGCATGCAGTGGGAGAGGCACGCACAACAGGAGGAGGCAGAAAACCCGTGATGAGTGCGATGCACTTTATCAAAAGATGCAATGAGAAGCATGACCTTCTTCTGTACATATGGGCTTTTTTAAGCAAATAAAACTACGGACAACTCAAACAAATTTTCTCTGGTTGATTTCACACAAGACCAACGGTAAGTGCTAAGAAAGAATTTGAAAGATGAGAACATACACTCAGGAAAGCTGTCCTTGAACTGACCTGTGAACGCACTGTTGGCACTGCACAAAGCCTACGCCACATTCCCTCCGAGCCAACGGGTAGTTATAGAAACCCAGTGCCATAAGGAAAATTCAAAACGCTATCCACAAAACAGACTTCCAGACAGGCGAAGGCCACACCCAGCACCTGCATTCCACACCAGGCAACAGGTCAGAAGAGCGTGAGTTCTCATGAACTGACTGGACTTAAAGCTGATGCCTGCCAGAAAATTATTTGGCAAAATAATCAGCACTGGAGAGACGGCTTTGTTAATAACGTAAATAGCTGACTTTAACGCATCGCCAGTTTTGCAAAAGGAATTAATGTGCGGGCTTTGACCCAAGCATGCACAATGCACATTGATTCAGAACAAATGCAAGACAATATTAAGAAAGCTAGGCGCTGCACGCCGCTTATGAGTAAAGCAAATGGGCAGATGAGCGCAGTCGGGGGTTAGCATCATCAGGCATGGCAAAATACCTAAGTGAACCTGCAGTCAATGCTGCACTTTAGGGACTGACTGAATTCCACGGACATTATTGACCTTAGCAGATAGACAGCCTAATCCTTGGCATGGTCACTGAGGAAATCATAGAATCACAGAATGGCTTGGGTTGGAAGGGA
>VXAV01011059.1:0-52720 GCA_013399715.1 Alectura lathami | reverse complement strand
GGCACGGCTGGCACGTTAACCCCACGGCAGGAAGGGGTCCTTACCTTTGGCTTAGCCTCTTTTGGAGTTAGGGTGGAGGGCCGCGTGGCGCTGCTGGCCGGGCGCTTGGGAGTGGTGGCGGCAGGAGGGCCCGCGGTGGGGCTCGGGGGCTTTTTGTGGGGGCCAGGCGTGGCAGAGGCTGGCCGCTTGGGGCTGGTGGCAGCCGCGGGCCTGGCTTTCGTTGCTGCGGGCTTTGCTGATGGTGTGGATGCTGCAGGCTTTATGGTTTTTCAAAAAGCAAAATCCAGTATCAAAACAAAACAAACCAAAAAATACAACAAAAAATAGCGCATTGTAAACCAAAACATCAAGCTGCAGGAACACAAAAACGATCATTAAAACAAAAGGAAAAAAATCAGCGTTCTATTTTCTGAGCGTAACAGAGATGAAAACGAAGCAGCTCTGGTGCCTCCAGAGCCCGGCGGAGTTTTGCCATTCTGCTCCCAGGGAACAGGATTTATTCCAGCGACATCCAAAGCAACAGAAGGAAGCGCTGGCAAAGCTGGGATTAGTAACGGGGCGCTGCTGGCATCCACTCCTGCGTGCTGTAAGCAGGACGCTGCTCCCCAGCTGCACGCACGCAGCAGACTGAGGCTGCAGCCCCGATCCGACCAGCTCCGCGCACCGCGAGGGCACCGAGCGCGCGGCCCCTGCGCTGGCTGTGAGCGCTTGGGCCTGGACGCAGCCAAGGGCCGCGTGCTTCTCTGGGCAGGCCTCTGCCAGGCTTCAAAACCAGCCCTAAAATAGGAGACCACTGGGCCCCGAGCAGGATCTCTCAGGCCAATCGTAAATAACTGCGCTGTAAACAACTAGGAGAGCATCTGTGCAGCAGAAGTGTTACCAAATAAATGTGCTTACTTCTCCCATACCACAGATTCCAGCCAGAGAATTACTTACAGGCTCACCAAAAATCATTAAGCCCCTTTTCAGCCAGGTTTGCTACAGGCCGTTTGCAACCTCAGAGCCGAACGCCCTTGCTGCAGTAACACGGCTCGCGAATGGCAGCTCAGAAAACAGAACCTGCGTGGCCATGGCTTAAGAAGCAGAAAAGCTGGCAAATGAAACCCATGGAAGCGCAGAGGGTGGGCGCGAAGGGACCCCTACCTTTGCCTTCTTCTCGGGGCTCGGGGGCAGCTCCTTGTTGGGAGGTGCTGTGATATCGTTGCCTGTCGCGGCTTCAGCTGGTTTGGGCTCTTCTGGTTTTGCTGGCAGAAAGGAAAAGGAATGGAGACTTAAGTTTGAGCCTTTTCTGTCTGGTTGGTTGGTTGGCTTTAAACCTTTTTCCCTATTATTCAGTGCTGCAAGAAGAGACAGAACAGAGGCAGTTACGGGTTGGCTACTTTGGGAGAAATTTCCCCCAAATCAGAACACCCAGAGGAAGACAGATTTTCACGGCAACAGGACAGGCCAACACATGCTCATCCAGATGCCCCCAGCTTCCAGCTGCTCAGCCGGTGAAGGAGAGACACAGAGGTGCTGAAGGCAACATCTGGGTTAAGTAGAACCAGCAAACTTCACTCTTCAGGCTGCAGAGGACCCGCCAGAGCTGCCGCCCCCGTGCCGCGTCCCGCTGCAGCTCCCGCTGCGCTGGCCCCGCGGGCAGGACGCGGCGCAGATGCGTTCATCTCCCCATCATCTGCCACTGAAACAAAGCCTGGCCGTGCTGGGCGCTGCTCCCAGAACACGGCCGCAGCTCGTCCCACCAGACACGGCGCGGCCATCCCGGGGGGAAGGCTGCTCCCTGCGCCTTCGGAAAACTGCCGCTCCTGCTGCCCGCTTGCTTGCTCGAGCTGAAAGGACCCCGCAGGTCCGGCACACGCTGCGCGGCGCGAGCACGGAGAGCAGCCCCCAGCCCCCGCCCGCCCCGGCGCCCACCAGCAGGGCAGTTTTTGATGGTGATTTCTTTGTTTTCCTGACTCGGGACATCTTCAGCAGCTTCTGTTTCCCTGCAGTAACCTCCTCCCGTCACTCGGCTCCCCAGTCATCCCACATGTTTTGCAGCACCGAGCTGAACATCTTTTGCATACCAAAAAAGAGTTGTGAAGAAAACAAGCACCAACACGTACAGGCTGGATGCTATTTTTAATGCAAAATTCTTAAGAATCATTCATGTTCATCTAGAAAGGCTTTTTTTTGTAGCTGATTATATTGGCTCCTCTCTACTGCTTTTCTCTGCTGAATTTCAATATCCCTTTATTCTCCCCCTCATTTAACTTGTCAGTTCTCTCTACAGCAACACCAGAAGGAGCAATTGTTCAGCAGCAGGGGCTGCCGGCAACAACAGCCCTCTGTCCGGGCACTGCCGCTGCCTTCCGCGCGCCCCACGCCGGCAGATTTCACTTGGTGCCGTTCTGTTTTGAATCCCACCCGCCTCAAGGATCGCAGACACCAAGCTGACTTTCCACCGATCGGAAACTGCCTTCCACTACTATTACAGTTATTCCAGTTTGCATTTCATTATCGTTATTCCAGCTGACTCGGCAGCAGCATTAAACCTCTCCTTTGCCTGCGGGGTCGGAACAGCCACGCACCAAGAGCGATTCATCTGCTCAGGGTGCCTGGTGCAGCTTCAGGATTTCAACTCCAGCAGCTCCCACGGCTTTGAGCAAACGAGAACACGTTATCTCCCCCTGCCTTATCAAATGCAGACCACAGGACGGGACATGGGAAGTGAACGGCCTCACCGCGCACGCGAACAAAGCGAGCAGAGCGTGCATGGAGGTTCTACAGGACAAACAGGGCAGGGATCTCTGAACGCAGAACAGAAACGTAGCGTCACCGAGCTGATGGAGCTGCGCCCCAGGGCAGCAGCCCCAGGCTGAGGACCCCGCACCTGTAAATGGGTGCAAGGGGCAGGGCAGCAGGGATGGATCCCGGCTGTTTCGGAGGGCCATGGGTTCCTGGGGCTCCATGTGTCACCGTACTCGGTAACGGGGTCCCCACAGCCCCGGGGACGGCAGGGGAATCGCTTTGTGCTGCGCTGCCTCCCTTCAATTAGGAGCCCCGTGCTCACCGGGCCGTTCGCCTTCATTCATCCTTTAATTACGAGGGGGCTCTCTGCCACACAGAGCACAGAACGGCCTGGGAAGACGTGCCGGTTGCAGGGAATATTAGGCAAAGCTGCCAAATCTTAATCAAATTTGTTCATTCGTCTGCAAGAATTATTTAAGAGACTCTCCAGCTTGCTTGTTCCCCCCAGGCACAGCAACAAACCTCAGGAAGGTATTTCAAGGACATTTGCTCCCAGCCTAGCAGCCATCGTGGATTCCTCCTGCAGCTCCTCGGTGCTCACTGATGGAGAAACCCCGCTGAGTCAGCACCGGGGGGCTCAGAGGAGAGGAGGGGACACGCGGCACCGGCGTCTCCTGCCGAGACCCCACGACACATCGCGCCGTGATCCGGCACCTCCTGCTCTCCACTGCAACCGTGACACTGGGGGATTTTGTCTGAGGTTTTGCAGACTTTGCTGATGGAAGAGCAAACCCAAAAAGCCATGCCTGCTTCTCCTTGCAGCAGTGCCAGCACCCTGGGGGTGCTCTGGGGTGCAGGGACCTTGCACCCCATGGGGACACGGTGACGTGGTGCTCAGGGCAGATATCTCAGACCCCGCACAGGAGCTGTAACAGTGACACTGTGTGTGGCTAAGGCATGCCCCCACGGCAGGGGGTTGGAGCCAGACGATCTTTAAGGCCCCTCCAACCCAAGCCATTCTGCCATCCTATGCTGGGGCCAGCAACACCTTGAAAAATGTATGTTAAAACACATTTGTCACCAGGAGGCAGGCATTCTCCATTACTGGATGGAGGACCCAGTAAACAAGACCGCATTCAGGTAAAACTGAAGTCAGTGGGAGCAGGACTCCTAAGACACAAGGAGCAGTGTTTTTTCAGAAGCAGTAAAAAAAACAGGATGATCCCTCTCGAGCCCCCGCTGTGGGGCTGTGCTCAGCCCTGGGCCCCTAGCACAGGGACATGGAGCTGTGGGAAGGGGGCCAGGGGAGGCCACGGGGGGGCTCGGGGGCTGCAGCCCCTCTGCTGTGGGGACAGGGTGGGGGGGCTGGTGGGGCTCAGCCTGGGGCAGAGAAGGCTCTGGGGAGACCTCGCTGCGGCCTTCGGTGCCTGGAGGGAGCTGAGAGCCAGGGGGAGAGCGGCTTGTGACACGGGCAGACAGGGACAGGGCAGGGGGGTGGCCTTAAACCAAAAGAGGGGAGGTTGGGGTCGGATGGGAGGGGGAAATGCTGCACCCAGAGGCCATGAGGCCCTGGCCCAGGCTGCCCAGAGCAGCTGTGGGTGCCCCATCCCTGGGGGTGCTCAGGGCCAGGCTGGGTGGGCCCTGGGCAGCCTGACCCAGGGGATGGCAGCCAGCCCCCGGCAGGGGTTGGGGCTGGGGGATCCCTTCCAACGCAAACTGTGCTGTGGTTCTGTGATCTGTGCCAAAACTGACACTCATAAACTGGGCTTCAGACTCTTGCTAAAAAGGGGACAATGCTATTCCTTTAGATCGTGAAAACCCCAGAAAAGATAACTGATGCCTCATCAGAGCGAGCCACACAAAACCACCGGCGAGGAAGCTGGTAACTGTGCGCACAGAGCCAGGTTTAAGCAACGTGACACGGCCACAGCCCGCGGGGCTGGGCAGGGAAGCACGAGATGCGGCAGCCTCTGGTGCAGGCAGGGTGTGCGAGGGGCATCGTCACACCCCCTCCTCGCCCCACCATCCCGGGCTGCGGACCAAGGCTAAGGTGGACCCCCACTCACCCCAAGTTTCCAGCTCTCAGTGGCCGCTCGGTACAAGGTTAATTCCACAGGAACCCTGGGAAGACTCAGCGCGTTTTTCTTTCACCTCTTACTCCTACGCGTGCTGCCACTTTCTGTGCCTCCCAGCAGCAGGTGGGTTATCAGCAAAAGAAATGATGCAGAAGTTGCCAGAGGAGATTCAAGACAATTCTTCAAGACAATTTTTCCCCCATAAAAGAACAGAATGGAGAACAGCTACTTTATCATCCTTTTAAGACCAAAACTGTCCTCCAAGGCTCAACTTCAATTTTAAATAGAGTGTCTGCTGTGCTCCTGCTTGCACACAGCTCAGGAGAACGCTCCTACAGCAGCCCCCCAGCACACGGCACAGCTGCACCCAGCCCCTGCCTCCACCCACGGGGCTCTGGTGTAAAGCTCTCACTGCGGCTGTCCTCCCTCTAGGGCAGGTCAGGAAACGGAGCGTTTTTCCTTCCCTACCACAAGGATTCACGGACCTCCCTCCAAGTGAATAAGAAGGCATTAGGATGCAGAGTTTGGGTGATCTGAAGCCCTGCTGTTTGGAAACCACAGGTGTCTCTTCCGAATGATTAAGGAACAAAAGAAATCAAATTCAGCGTTTTGAGGGCGTTTTGCAGATGCCTCTGAATCGAGCAACCATATAGAGAGTCCTAAACACAAGGAAAAAATCAGCCCACTGTCCTCCAAAACAACTCCCCCTCACCACCCTGCGCCTTGCAGTCTAGAGGCCACCGAGCTGGAGGTGAGGTCTGTCGTTTTCCCATGAGCTCGTCCAACAGCCTTCCAGCCCCTGTCATCATTTAACCTCAGAATGACAAACAACACTGGCTGGAAGGGATGTCTGGAGGCCATTCAGCCCGGCTCCCAGCTCAGACCAGGTCCAAATTACACCAGATGGCCCAGGGCTTTGCCCAGCTGTGCTCTGAGCACCTCCAAGGACAGGGATCCCACACCGTGGGGCATCCCCTCCAACGCTAGATTAGCCTCAGGGTAAGAAAATATCCACACTTCACAAGCACCTGGCACAAGATGTTTTGCTCCTTTACCTTAAACTGCTGGCAAGCCACCCAGCAGCACCTGTTTTCTCCTGCTGCTGCCACTTCCAGCTGATGACCCACATCCTTGCGCTGGAGAAGCCGAAGAGTCTCCTCCTGTTCCCAACTCCCGTGCCAGTTTGCGGTTCCCAGACAACAACCACCGCCACCTCCCTTCCCCGCGTCCCCCCTCCCTGGCTCAGCAGTCCATCTGCCCAGCCACTCCCCGTACGAATCCCCCCACGATGCCTTTGTCCATCACCTCTCCAGTTCCACTGCAGGCTTCTGCAGGCAGAGCACAACACGAGACGCACACACTGCGTTCCGAAGACGAGTGCACAACAGATTCATAAACTGACGGCAAGGAAAGGAAGAGGATGAAAAGGGACCCACAGAAACACGGGGGCTCTTTCAAGGCTCACCACGTGACCGTGCTGCTTTAGGAATCACGGAACTCGCACAGAACACAACCCGGGTATTTCCCAAGTACCATGCAGTGACTTATTCAGGAACAAGCGTCCCCAAAAATTCAGTCTCTGTGGCAACAGGAATGACGAAAGACCCCACTTTGAGTGTCTTAAGCAAACCTTAGAGAGCCCGAAGCAAGCACTCCTGTTCCCTGCTGCTGTGGTGAGCAAAAGCTCTGACAGCAGTGATCACACACTGAGCATCTGGAAGATCAACACTGCCAGGGCCTGCCCGGCTTTTTCCACTTCTGCTGACTGCTTAGAAGAGCCTTCCAGTGGGTACATGAGGGTACAGCGACCCAGCCAGCTCCCCCCCACCCACAGCCTCTGCGGGGCTGCTCCCTGCCGGCTCCCAGCTGGGAGGATCTGCAGCTGCCCCCGCGGGGCTGTGAACGAGGCCACGTGCAAGGGATATCCAGTGGGCTAAGCTGAGCTAAAACATCGTTGGCTGCAGCAGCTCCGTAATTCTCCTGAGGATTAGAGTCATCAGCTGGGAATCCATTAAGAGAAATAGATTAAGCAATAAGGCAACGGCCATCTTTACTATCTCTCCTCAACGTAAACAACCTCAGAAACAAAACCAGACCACATCCAACGCTGCTTCGGCCCGAAACACCGCAGAGGCACGAGCTTTCTGGCTCACCCATCACCGAAACCACCACCCACAGCCTCCGTGCCTTGGGCTCTGAAGACAAAACTGTCCACAGATCTCACGAGCCTCAGCTGACGCAGAAGCACCCCCCGTCTGATCTCCCCCTCCCAGAGGCCCACCGAAGCGCCTCCTGCCTGACCCCGGTGCGCGTGCGGCGGGGATCTGCTCTCGCTGCCAACCCAGGCACAGCCCAGCAGTCCTCCTGGCCTGCAGCTCTCAGCCCAGGCTGATCTCTTATCACTGCTTCCACCTGGGAAAGGATGTCTTAAATCAGAGCCTGCTCTTCTAGAAGAACCGAAGCTTCTCGCCACGTTTTCCTGCGTGGCACAGGCTGAGATCAGGTGCTCATTTAGAGCAGCGAACATGCTGTGTCTGACCGTGACACTGTGCGCAAAGCTTGGTGCTGGACACCACAGAAGCTGTAACTCCTGTTCCAGCTCGGAGCAGGACTTCCCCTGACCTGCTCGCTCCCTGTTTCAGGGCCTGTTCATCACCAGCCCCGTGACTTTCCTGCCATCCCACAGCCTGCAGTCCTTTTTTTCCCTTTCTTTCTCATTAAAGGCATGATTTCACCTGGCAAGGAGCCCTGCCAACAAGCCACCATCGCACCGCTGGCATTACCTGAGCAAACATCATCAGTTCCCTACAAGGCAGCGGGGCTGACGTTTCCTAATCCCATAATTAACCCTAATCTATTTAAACGTGGGGTGACAGGCAACCGCGGGCTCACCCAGCAGTGAGATCCTACATGCCTCTAAACCACAGCAGAACCGTGCTCTGCAGCAGGCTGAGAAACCACGTCGGGCTGCACACCTTGCTCGTGGGATGGCGAAGGAGCAAGGCTCAGAAACCAGGAGAACGTCTCCGACACACACAGCCCGGGCTGAGCCTCGGAGAGGGGACAGCCCAGCCGAGCGCGGCCCAGCGCTGCCTGGAATTTCTGGTATTTCAGAGCAAAAGTATTTGAAATCGGAGGAAATGCAAAGAAAATGAACAAAGGCAGAACGGGAAGGCAGCGGGGAACGACACCCCTTATGTAAGCGATGCCACCAGCGCTGACATCTGGGGTATGTGCAAGAAATCACACGCTGGCTGCCACAGCACGCGAACGTGAATCGGGGCCATTGTTCGGCGCCGGCAACAACGCGACGCCTTGTTCTGGCCAGGGCCCGCAGCGACTGCTGACCTCGGGGGGGACCAGAGCAAGGTCTGCAGCCCAGCTCCCGTCAGCCAAACCTGCAGCCACGACCTCCCTGCCCGAACTACGCCACACGGGTCGGGAGGGAGCTGATGGGCGCTCCTTCCAAAAAATTCTCTCCGAACCGCGCATATATAAAGCAGAGAAAACATTTTGTTGCTCCTCTGCCACGCTTTCTGGCAGCGGAGGATAAACTGAGCGTGTTTCTCACCACGGCACCGCACCCAGCCCGTCAGATCCCTGGCGGTTCATTCTGGAGAAGGGAAAAAAGAAGTTGTTACTGCTCTTACCTGCTTGCCTAGGAGAACACTCGTGCTGCCTGCCAGCTCAGCTGTCACCAGAGCAGCTCGCACTCAGCCCTGTGCTCTGAGGACTGGGAACAAGCCTTTACGATACAGATGGAGAGAGCACACAGCTTCCAGGCCAGGTGCCCATAAAAGCTTGGCGAGACGCCGCGGTCCCGGCCCCCTACGAGCAGCAGCCCAAGCAGACGGCCCTGCGTGTTCCCATCTCTCGGTGACCTTTACATCGCTGACGCTCAGCCCCCCTGGGCTAAACATGTCAATCTCTGTGCTCTGAAATGGCTGCATCTTAAACCCTACAGAGTGGCCAGCCTAGCCAAACGGGGCACCCAGGCGTCCAAAGCACGACATTCCTCGCTAACGACAAGGTGCTGCCTCGCTGCAAATAAATCTCAGCCACAGAGAAGCATCAGCAAACCCCAACAGCACAGAAATCCCCTTACAGGAAAGGTGCGTGGCACAAATACGGTATTTCTCCTGCTCCCCACCTCTTCCAACTGTTACCATCACCACTGTGACCCGTGGTTAAGCCGCTGAGCAGCACGAGGCCCACTCCGTGCCGAAGCACCAGACAGGGCGCAGGTACACGGGCAGCGGTGTGGGTCCAGTTCCACCCCACAGCGACCCACGGGTGCCCCAGTGCTGCTCTGCTGACAGCGGGATCCTGCTGGCTCCTGGGGTGCCGCGGGGCTGTGACTCCTCTGCTCAGGCCCCTGAGGATTGATGTCTGCACCCGTGACGCGCTGCCACACCTCACGGCTGCCAGGACAACTCCGAATCTGTTCGGCAAACAGACCGTGAGGAGCAGGGTAACACCGAGAGAGGGGAAGGGGAGCAGGGGAGGCACGCCAGCACCTCGGGGCGGGGAGGTTTGTGCTGCCAGAGCCTCATTACGCAGGGGTTTGGAGGGAGGGCAGAGCATGAGCCCTGGGAGCTGAAGCATCTTAAGGAAATTAGAGGAAAGGAAAAAGTGTTAGAGGCAGAATACCACTGTGTTGAACGTGATTATCAAGAGATGGAAGAAAAACTGATTGTCAGAGCACCTCTGGGGCTGCCATGCTTCTGGGCTGACTAACTGGCCATTGGGTGTCAGCAGCACGCCGCAGAACGGGAGCCAAACTGCCGGCACGGCACAGCACCTGCCCCGACACGCACGCAGTGGCACGGGGAGAGCCCAGCACCACCCAGGGGAACCGCCTGGGAGCCCCACCTGAGCTGCAGCCCCTTCCCCCACCTGCTGTCACCCTGCCCTCGCACACCCAGGTACTGCAGCCCCAAGGTCTGTGACTCTGTGATTGCTGCTCTGGAGGCTGAGCAAGCCAGCACCCGCACAAGAAGCTATCGATGCCAGAATTCCCATGCAAGTTTTTGTCTTTATTCCCCAACCCCTTTTCTTTCTTCTTCCCATGGAAGCTCCCTAACACACACAACAAAGACGCAGCCCGCCGACCGTCCTCACGCCCCAAACCTGGGAAGCAGCAGGTGCACCAAGAGAGGAAGCAGGAGGGACAGGGACGTTGTTCCAGGCTGGAGGGCAAAGACCAACCTCAGTTCTCCCCAGTCTGACACCTGGGAACATTGCCCTCACTCGCACAGCAGCAGAACGCCGCAAAGCAAACCACGCTGCGCTGCCCTGCAGCAATGGGGAAGGCTCCACAGCAGCTGGGTCTTGGAAAAGGGACTGCAGTGAGCGACAGGAGCTCCCTTCTGAGTCCCAGCACTGGGGGACTCGGGAAGAGCTTAACCGCAGAAACCATCCTGCTCCTGCTGGTCACCTCGGCGACCGCCGCAGGGTGCTGAACGGGCAGCCCTCAGCTCGCTGGGGGGAAGCTGACAGCTTTTAACTCCGGTAACGCCCTCACTGCCAGCAACGCGGCTGCAGGTGGGGAGGGCACCTGTGCACGCAGGAGGGAGCGGCACAGGATGCTGCACCCTCACCAGCGGGACACCGCGGGTTTTCCATCTGTTTTAGGGTCCCAGCAAGCAACTCACAGCTGCTGCTACAAGAGCTGCTGCGACAGCAGCCAGGCAATCACTGGTAGGATTCAAAGCTTCCTCCATCTTCCCCCGTCCGAACCCCACCCTCTGTTCCAACACCAGCACCAACCTGTGCCAGCCCCTCCAGGTGTGAGCCCCACCCCGGTGCCCGCAGCCTGAAGTCAGTGAGCTGCTTCCTGCCTCCTGGCTGCCTGCTCCCCAGGGAGGTAAAAATCAGCAACGTACCATCACGTGGCGAAGCCTGCCTGGGAGCCGGAGCGCTCGGCGCACCGCTGACCTCAATTTCTTTCCTCTCCAGCGCAGCAGCTTTGCCGGGTTCCATCTCAGCGCATTTGCTTTTCGGAGACTCGAAGCCGGCGGCTCTCTCGGCGGCATCTCCCTTCTCCCCCTTCCCCGCCGCCTCCTCCCTCCCTTTGTCGAGGCCGGCGATCTCAGGGATTTGCTCCAGCTTGCTGTGATACACGCCCGGGCTGCCCAGCTCCTTCCTGCCCGCGCCGCCGCGCTCCTCTCTCTTCTTGGCGGCCGGCTCCTCGGCCGGGGGCTCCCGGTGCTCCGGCACCACCAGGCTGGGCAGCCCCGCGCCGCCGCCGCCCGCCTGCTCGTCCGACACCGTCATCGACCTCTTGATGGCAGCGCCCGGCTTCCTGGCCGTGGGGCTGGGGGGGCACTGGGTGAGGCTGCTGCTGGGCGAGAGCAGGCCGGTGGCCACGTCCTCGCGGAGCAGCGGCTCCGGGTACTTGTCGGCCAGGTTGAGGGGCAGCGGCACAGACAAGTGGGAGCACTCGGACATCGCCCGCCTCATTGCCTTCCGTTGCTGGGCAGCCCTGTTCAGAAAACCGCCGTCGTCGGCGCAGCTCAGCTTCTCTTCCATCTCTTCCTCCGTTTCAGCGGCGTTATTGAAGGAACTACTTTTGGAGTCATCTTGTGCAAGCTCTACGGTTGTAGTTGGGGGCTCCGGCTTAGCTGCGGTCAAGGAAGAAGAAAACGCGCTCTGCACGTAGTTGTCGTTAACCACCCCGGTCACACAATAGCTGGGGGCTCCATCTTTTTTCACGGCTGCTTCGGCAGAGCCTGAGCTCTTAGGCAGGATGGGGTGGAAATTCGGGTTCCAGACGCTGATCTCCTCCTGCTCCTTCGCCTGCTTGCTGGGATCGCCCTCGGACACGGACACTCCGGGCAGGCTGGGCTCCGCCTGGCACTTGGTCTCCGTCCCAGCCTTCCCGGCTGCCTTCTCCTGGTCGGTGATGGCTTCGTTTTTACCCAGCCCAGGGCAAGGCTGCTCAGCTCCTGCCTGCCCCAGATGAAAATCTGTCGTTTTGGGGTTCGCAAAGCTCCCCTCCGCGGAAGGAAACGGATCAGAAATCAAAGACCAGCTCTCAAGGTGACCTGCAGCTGCCTGGTATTTTTTGCCTTGCACCTCAATTTCTCTTTTGTCTTTCTGAGCTATTTTTAGCTCTTTGTCTAGTTTGCCTTCAAAGAAGCACAGCTTGTCCTCATCCGTGAAGCCGGCATTCTTAACGAGCCCGTCCTTAATCGGTCCCCCTGAGTTCACGTTCAAGCCAATCTCATTCAGCTTCCCCTCGGTCCTCTGCCATTCGAATTCCGTTTTGCCGAAGTCTTTCGGGGACTCCATGCGGCGGAAGGCTTCCGAGAAGCTCTCTGCGTTCTGGCTCTTGCACAGCGGGCTGTACTCGGAGAGCGATGCGGGCTGCTTGCTGGAGAGAGACATCTCCGGAGCCGTCACTGCGCGGGCTGCCGCCGCCCGTGACGCCGCGCCGTGCCCCCGGCAGCTCCCTCCTCCCCGCCCCTCCCCGCCCGCCGCAGCCACTCGCTGCACTCAGCTGCTCGCCGCTCCAGCGGCACGCTGTGGGCTCGGCTTTTGGGGAAGCTGAAGAGAGATGTATTTTTGTAACAGAGATGGTGATCTCTGGCTGCCTGCTAGCGGGGTTTCAGCAGTCTCGGGGAGATGATTTTTCCGTGAGCAACGTTTCCCGCAGTCGCGCATTGACGGAAATCCTGCCGTCTCCTTTTTCTCCGTCAAATTGTGTTATGATCAATGCCTTTAGACCTATTAATTCCCGCTGATGAGCCACTCTCAGGAATACTAATGAACTAGGGTCAGCGTTTTCCTCCCCTAGAACAAAACCAAAACCTACAAACACGCCCAGCCGCCAACACCGTGGTGCAGAACGGTCTTTCAGCAGAGGGGCTTTGTTCGCCGGGAATTTTAATGCATTCGTTTGGAGTCAGCCATCAGCAGCGTTGCTGTAATGAGGATTTAATGATTCACAAAGTAGAAATCCTATCAGTCACACGAGCAAGCGGACAAAGCTGCAAAGGATCAAATCCCAGCTAGGAGAGGTTTTGTAGTTCTCAATACCGTGAGCCTGATTTTCATTTCTTTTTTTNTTTTTTTTTTTTTTTTTTTTTTTTTTTTTTTTAAACCACACTTGACAGCACGTTTGAACTGCATTTCTCCTATTGCCCCTAATTCACACCTCGCATTTCACACGCTGTGCTACCTGCTTGCAGCCAGGCTCAGCACGTGCCAAGCGCACCACGTGGCATCCCACAACGCCTCGACGCCCTCAGCAGGGCTTTTCACCGCGGTTCCTGACCTGGGCTTGTTTCCCTGGTTCAGCTGAGAGCCCGCAGCACGCGCTGAAGGTCGCCCCCAGCCACTCGGCTGCCGGTACGCGGATCGCTACCACTGCTTTGGTCCCAAACTGCAGAGCTGTCTTTTTCCTTAAGTGCCTGGCACAGATTAACTAATCCTTCATCCTTCACGAAGGCAAATTTTCTTCGTGGAGTCAGAGCTGCACTGCTGCGCAGACGCAGGCCAGGACAGGCATCGCTTTACTCAGCCCGGAAGAGAACCGTGCCCTTACAGTCGAGGCAGCAGCAGGACTCCCTGTTATGAGCATAAAAGTATTTTTACACCCAGAGACTGCAAGCTGCAGCCCGCCCCCTGAATTGAACCTGCTGCTGAGAAATGTTACAATCCACACATTTATCTTCTTGTATTGAAGCTCGGGGTTTAAGACGCTGCTATATTTAAAAACAATGACTAAGGAACTGTAAGTTATATGAATCTTACCCGACACCCTCTCATTAACCAGAATACTTCCACCCACAAGCTCCACTTCTCAAAAGGCCTCAACAGCTTTTTTTCCACTTTAAAATATTCATGGGTATCTTGCTAGTGGAAAATGGGACCGCAGCTCAAGGCTTGCATTTGCTCTCTGAACCGATGTAGGACTAATGTTTGCAAGCATCTCCTCACTCAGAGTATTTAAGCTGGTCCCAAAAACGTAGGAACCTTGGAGCCATCTGATCCCGTGTAACTGCTGTTATCCCTCAATTGCTCAGCCAATTCCAAAACTAGCAGCAAACCTGAGCCCATCCCCAATCACTTCATGCACCCCAGCAGCAGTGAGGGCAAGTTTGTAAAGCTACCTCCGAGCATCTGGCAGGTTTCCGGTGGTTTTTGTTTCGTTGCCTTTTTTAAAAGCAAACACCCACCATGCACTGAAGGGAGCAGAAAACTCAGGCTGATTTAGGAGCTGGTGCTTCTGCGCCCAGCGCCGCAGCGGAGATCTGTATCGCTGGAAGGATGAGCCCAACGCAGGGCGTCAACACACAGCCGGCACCCACCAACTGCTGCTTGCTAAATAATTTTTAACCAAACGAACTGAGTCGTGTTTAACACCTGAGGTCGGCTGGAGCAGTAGAAAGCTCAGCTATGAAAATCCCTAAAGCCACCTAATATTTAATTTCTCAGGACATTCACGGAGCTCATTCACGGGGAGCCTGCCAACCCTCCACCCTGCCCACGGGCCGTTGTTCCCATGCACTCACGGTCCCCTGGCCACTGCTTTCTCCCAAACGCGTTATTTCTTGAAATTCCTTAAAATCCTGCCCTGACGCTGCACCCTGCTCGCTGCGCTCAGCTTTTGGCAAGAGTTGGCCAACGCACACAGCACGGGGCCAGCGGCCCCCAGGCTGGAGTTTTGGTCCCCAGTCTTCCTTCAGAGCCCTGCAAAGCTGAAATTTTCTTAGGACTTATAGCAGAGGCAGCATTAGGCAATGAAGGATAAGCAGGACGGGATACGTGGATGGCCAGGGAACACAAGGATTGGGGAGATTTAGGAAACAACTCACGCGGGGAAGGGCCCCTGCTAAGAGCAGCTGGCTCAGAAAGGCAAGTGAGAGCCTTTCGGAAAGGAAACCCACCCACTGCTTTTCCACCCTCTGAGGAAGATCCACTGCTCCTCAAACACCGAATTCGGGCCTTCACCACCCCCTCCCCTCTCCGCCACCCTTGCGAGCAGGTGCCGCGGAACGGCCGCCCGGCGGGAGGAGCGCTCCCCAGCGAGGCCCTGGCGCAGCCCCGGGGACCCGCCGCAGCCTGCAGCTTCCCCCGGCCTGCCGGAGCGGAGCAAGGCAGCAGCGGCTCCCCAGGGAGCCGGGCCGTGCTTCGTCTCCCCACATCCTCTCAGCGTTATTACGGCCGGTCTTTTCCTCAAGGCACCACCGAGGCACGGAAGCCAGCCAAGGAGCTGAGCGCACACGGCACACGCTTCAGCACAAACACTGAACACCCCCAGGCACCCACCCGCGCTGCCCAGACACCTTCTGGCACCTGCGCTGCCCCCAGAGGGGCGGTTTTCCCGGGGAAGAGGTGCCACGTGCCACCGAGGGGCGCCGGGCCTGGCGCCCAGCCGCGGCCCTGCAGCCCCGGCAGATGAATCAGCCTCGGGTTTCTATTTTTGCCTGCTCCCAAAGCTATTACTTATCCCTCCTAATGCCTTTGCTGCCTTTTTTTTTTTTTTTTTAAATCTAACACAATCGTTTCTGTGCAGTCCTCTGCGCCGGTTTCTAAGGCAACATCACTTTCCAGGATGAGCTACTCCTTGCCAGCATCTCCAGCTAACGTGGTCCCTAATTAAGCATTATTAACGGTAACGGTCGGTGCTCAGACTGACCAGACCCAGCCCTGCCAGCCCAGACCCCCCCCGCAGGGCCCACGCTTGCTGGGCTGCGGGCTCCAACGCGCTGTGGGCACCGCAAGCAGCCGCACGGAGGCCTGAGGCGCTCGCGGTTATCCAATTTACTTTAGAACTCGCATGTAACACATGAAAAGTCCTAGTGATCAGCCAAAACCAGGACTAAAACCGCTCAGACTGCTTCCAGCTCAAAATATTACCAGTATTGGGTTATTGTATGAATATTTGATAGTGCAAACTGAACAGAGGCAGAACGGAATCAGCACCACACGAGCAACGAACCAGCAGCGCACGCAGAGACGAGGCTTAAAATTCAGACATCGCCTGGCAGGTAGCCTCAGAAATGTGCTCAGGGCTCTTCACGCGGCAGAAGTCACAAACAGAAGCGTGCCTGCTTTGCTGCCAGCTTTGCCTGAAGAGCAGGGCGCAAAGGATGAGCGGGAACACAAAGGGCAGACCCAAGCCCCGGGCGCCCGCTGACGCTGCGAGCCCCTGGCCGAGCCCATCCAGCCGCAGAAAAAGCCAGCGTCAGCGTGAGAGACGGTTCACAGCCGCGCAGAAGGAGATGGCAGCGGCCGGCAGGTACGGCTGGGGTGAGCATCCCTCCAGGAGTGCCTTCAGAGCTACAGAGTGACCCGACAACGACAGAGGCTGCCAAACGCCCGGCTGCAGATCTGCAAGTGACTTCTGAACTCAGCTCTGCACTAAGGTTAGATCTGATACCTCAGCAAGACCTCCTGGTAAAACAGTCAGACACAGACGACTGCTTTTTGGAGGAGAAGCAGACGAGCAGAGATCTCTTGATGCTTCATCAGCACGTCCAGTGCTGACGGGATTGGCTGGTGCTGTTGGTGGCCGCTCACATCCTATACCTGCCTGGGACGATCAGCAGGTCTTAATTAACGCAATGTGATGTCATTCTGACCACCACAACAGCCTTACTGAAGCCCCACTCCGTTATCAGGAAGCAGGTCCACCAGCATATTGGTGATTCCATTTCAGCCAGCCACAAATTCACCCCGGCCACAGCCCCCTCGTGCTCCCGTACTGTGCTAGCTCCTGTCAGACAGCCCCGGTTAGGGCAGGGGTCCCACCGGAGAGCTGCAGCCGGGGCTGGACGCA
Organism: Alectura lathami; assembly: GCA_013399715.1. Taxonomy (NCBI): domain Eukaryota; kingdom Metazoa; phylum Chordata; class Aves; order Galliformes; family Megapodiidae; genus Alectura; species Alectura lathami. The sequence continues at coordinate 36,127 of VXAV01011059.1, read as the reverse complement.
CTAAACCGACCTCAGCCATAACGACACCAGGGCAAAGCAGACCAGTGGGGAAAAGATAACACGGGAGGGCTCCAGCACGGCTGTAAAAGGAAAGCGAGCGCTGCAATTAACAGAGACGGCATTTCTTGCTGTTGGATGCGTCCTGTTGGCACACCGGGGATTTAGAGCCGTCACACCGGGAAATACGCAGCCGGCGCCAGCGGAGGGCACGGGGGCTGCTGCCAGCACGGCTTGTCACCAGCTCGGCCGGGGGACGGGCGCCCACGGATGGCAGCAGAAGCGATGGAAGCTCAGGAGGAAAGGGGGAAAGAGCACCCGAGGGTGGCCCTGAGAGGGCCCTCAGAGCCGCACCCGGAGGTCGTTCAGGAGGGGAGAGCACAGCGCTGTCAGCCACGCTGAAGGGGGCCCCTCCTGAAGGGCATATCCAAATCCAAAAATGTAGGAAGACAGAAAAGCCAAATCACTGAAACAAATTAATGCTTTTTTTTTTTCGTTGGTTGGTTTTTAAATAGACTGTTCTTTGAGGACAGATTGCAGAAAAAAAATATTTTTAATGTCTCAGTGCTGAAATACAGCTTGAGGAGTAGAGGGATGACAGCAACAAACCCAACACAGCCCAGCCCTGGGTGGAGGAAAACCTTCCATCAGGTACTCTGTTCGCCATTCCTCGACACCAGACCCCCAGCCCTGCAGCCAGGGCACCTGCTTGGAAGTACCAAGTTTAGTTTTTATGCCTGATTTCCAGTTTTAGTTTTAATCCCAAGCAAGCAGCAGCATAAAGGCTCACTCACACTGTGAAGGCTGGTGATGTCTGATACGCTCTGGTTACCGTCTCCGCTGCCTCCTCCTGCCATCCAAGGGCACACAACAGTTTTCCAGAAGAACTGGGGCAGTTCTCACACCGGCAGCAACAAAAACGAGAAGTTTTATATCGTCTGAAATAACTCCAGACGATGCACAAAGGATTAAATTCACGTCGCACCAACAGCTCTACAACCAACGTTTCTTAACCTCTTCTTCAGAGAAAACTGAAAAAAAAAGTTTGCAGGCCGAGTTTATACAAGACACACAACCTCACCAGCACGAAATCTGCAGCATCACTGTTGCCATGACTCCCACGGGAGCTGTATCACCAGGCCCGTACCTATTTTTGCAGCTCATGCAGGAGCGATGATTTCGGAGAGCCGTCCTGTTCTTCTAGAACACGCTGTAAGCCTGGATAAAGAGATGTCAGCCCCTATCCCTCAGCAGAAGATTGTCCAAAACATCTACATGCATTACTCTGACATTACATCACTGACGGCCCACTGGGGCAAAGAAATAGCTCCAAATGTGAAAATTTGGACCACAACACGGTCTCCTGGCTCTCTTCAGCTCCTTCCCTATCTAGCGAAGACGCACGCATGCTCACGTCTTGAATCTCAACACCTTCCCTCCACTGATCTCTGCTTTTGACTCGCATTCACGCGACGCACGCGTTTGCTCATCCTGGGACGCGGCCCACGGCATTCCCCACCACTTGCACTCAGCTCAAGGACTCACTTCGGGCTCTGCTGGCGTTTTGCTACTCACTGAGCAGCCGCTGGGATGGGAGGGAAAGGGACGAGCCTCAGTAACGCCTCTGACAGCGGCGGAGCCAGCTCCCCAGCTCCGAGCTCCCTGCAGGCTGCGCTTTGGCACCTGCCAGAGCCCAGCTGCGCCCCACCTGCAGCACCTGCGTTCACCCGGTGTGCCAGCTCCTCCAGAGCAAGCTGGGGCAGCCAGAGCTCCTCTCCAACACCAGCTGTGCACCTGTGAAATTCTGAGAGGGTGAGAGCACACGGAGATCATTAGGGTCCTGGGCAAACGCAGGCCAGGCCGGTTTGCAGGCAAGAGGTACGCAGGGAAGTGCCGACCTACCCACGCCACCGAGCTGGCTGTAACTGCTTCAGCTCAGTACAGAATTTACCTGTGCAGAGTACTCAGGAAGAGCTTTTCTTTTTTGCATGGGTCTCCTACCAGAACACGGCTCCCTTAAATACCACAGTTAGCGAGGGAAATACAGACTTCTGGCAGATGATGGAAAGGCTATACATGTCTATATATTTATAAAAAAGATGATGCTGTCTTTCGCTTTCCCATTTTGTAGCATCATGCACCAAAGAACATTACTTCTGCAGGCACAAGTTCATGCAGAGAACACCACTTCCACCAAAATAGAAGTACTTCAGGTTATGCAACGCTCATTAAAATTACAGAACCTCTCCAGAACCTGACCAGCATGTTAAGGCGCACTCGGGCTCTACGGTTGTTAAGTTAGTGACTGCATCATGCAAACTGGCAGCGAGGAACTCCGCAGGAACAGAACAAACTTCCGTGCCTGATGACAAGGCAGAAAAGAAGAGCACCCGGGAGCGGGGACGAGCCTCCCGGCTCGCGCAGGTCACGGAGACACCGGTTCTTTCTGAGGAAGGCCTGGGCTGAGCAGAAGTGCGAGGATAGCTCGTATCTCATCTGCACCCTTCCTACAGTCTCCGTTTTAAAGTTCCTGCGAGCCTCCTTCAACTCTGTGGAATTAATGTGGAATTAATCCCACCTCCTCCTGTGAGAACAGGGGTCTGTCCCCTGGCCAGCAGCCAGGCCAACAGCGCCTGCTCCTCACCAGCCCACCCGCAGCAGAGTCTCTACGCCTGCCAGCTCGGCTGCTGTTCTGTTCTGTTCCAGCGCTGCCCTAGTCCAGGAGGTTACTCTGGCAGGAGGCACATTTTACAGTGCAGCTGCTCAAGGTACATTAAGATAAAGTCAGAAACCAGTTGCAGGAGAGGTAGACGGCTGCAGTTAGCCTGATGTAGCATTAAACCCAAACCCTGCAACGTGACAGCAAGCGGGCGCGTCACCTGCCCTCCGGTGGCATCCAGCACTGCGCAGCCATCACCACGACCCGCTGCAGCACTCGAGATGAACGCCACATTCAGCCTCTGATGGCGAGAAGCTAATGCAACTTAACACTGAGAAGTGCAAGTTCACTTTAAAATTCTAAGTGCTGCAATACGGGAATGTCATTTCAACTCGGAATGAATAAAAAAATAATCAAGTTCTGGAACTCAGACCAAATGGTGAATCTTTTAAGGTTTGGGAATTAGCTCTGTGAGACAGGCAAGCAGAACTAACAGCCTTTTAGGATCAGCCAGTACACCGGTCATGCCGCGCTCGCTTGTGCCACGGAGGATTAACGGTTACGCACTCATGCCAACGCGCTGCGAGGCCTCGCACGCAAGCTCCGGGGTTGCTGTGCCAGCCCAGCTCACACGCACACACCTTTTGCTTGCCTCTGCCGGCTGGCGCCGGTGGCTCTCAGCTGCCTCTGCTTCTCTCCGTCCTGAGCAGCAGGCCTGGCTGGCAGGGCGGGCACCCCTCGCGCCTTGGTGGGTCTCATGTAGCCTTTCATCTGCTCTGCTGCTCTGGCTCTCTCCTTCTTCGCCTCCTTTGCGGTTTTTTGCTCAGATTCCTCTTCTTTTTCTTTAGCTGCGCCTTCGGCTTTACCTGCTTCAGGCTTCGGTGCCGGGACGCCCTCCAGGGGAGCCCCCCCAGCGTCAGCAGCATCCCCCACTGCGGGCTGCGGGCGAACCTCGCCGCTGCCCTTGGGGTGCAGCTGGGCTGCTGGGGCAGCTGCCAGCCCGACGCTGGCTGCCTCCGCTCCGTCGCCCGGGCACGGCACCGAGCCCTGCTGGCTCTCCCTGCCTCCACCCGGGGCTGCCCCCTCGGCCTTCTCCTCCACCAGCGCTTCTGCCGCAGCCTGTGCTGCGCCTGCTGCCGCTCTGCTGCCTGCTGGCCCCGCGTCCTTCTCTCCAGCAGGCTCCTCTGTCCCCATGGCACCTACGGGAGCCTCCTTCGGAGGAAGGTCCGCGGCAGTGCTGTCAGCGGTTTGCCTTTTATCAGAGGTTCTGGCTTCTTTATCAGCCACCTTTGCCCCAGGAGAAAGGTGAACTTTCTCCTCCTTTGGTTTAGTGTCCTGCTGAACTGAACGACCCAAAGAAGGCAGATCTCCTGCCTCAGCCCTGCCCCAGGAACCAGCCTCTTCGGCTTTGCCATCCTCTTCCTTTGGAGCCTCTTCTGCACGCTCTTCGTGCCCCTCGTCGGTCGGTTGCTCGTGAGATTTCTGGCCTTGTATCTCCTTGCCAGCGCTAGCTCCAGGCTCCGTGCTGCTCCTCTCCGCTGCCACTGCAGCTGAAGGAAGGCCCTCAGCTCCTGCCCCCGGCTCCCTTCCTTCTGGCTTCCCACAGCCCGCAGCGCCAGCAGGGCCCAGCCATGCAGCAAAGGATTCCAAGTGGCTTCCTTCGGAATTCCAAAGCATTTCAGGGCCAACGGGAAAACTTCTAATGTTTCTGTTTTCGTCTACAAACCCCATTTCTTCCACTCCATATTCCATCTCCGGCCCCACGGGAGGCTGCACTTCACTCCTGTTCATTTTTGCCTCTGGAAAAGCAACCTGCTCAGGGGCAGTTTTAGGCTTTTTACCTCTTCCATCGCTACCTCTCTTTTTGGATCTGTCGGTGACAGCGGCTGACGCGTGATCTGCCACTGCTGGATGCTCTACACCAGGAAGCCCAGCCCCGCTGTGACACGGAGCAGGGCCTTCTGCCTCAGGTTTGGCAGACGTCTCCTCGCCACGAGCAGGGAACGTCTCTGCTCCTGCTCTGGGCTCCAGGAGAAGCGGCTGCTTGGAGCTGGCCTCGGCCCATTTGCATTTCTCTTCATTGCTTGCACTTGATTTCTCTGGCTCCAGAGCTACAGCAGGAGCTTGCACTTCAGTTGCACCAGTTAGGTGCAGGCTCCCTAAAGTACTGGAATTATTCTCCTTGTCTCTCCCAGAGGACTGACTTTGTTCAGCATTTCCCACCTCCCCAGCCACCGCAGGGGTGCTGCCTGGACCCAGTGCAGCAGGCTGCTCCATGCTGCTCTCAGCCTTTCTGACTTTCATCTCTCTGCCTTTTTTCTTAGGCTTCCCTGCCTCCAGCTCCCTGGTAGGACCACGTGCCACGGCTGCCTCTGCCCCTGTGTTAACACCCGCTTCCTCACCCTTAGCAGTGGGCCAGGTTTCTTCAGTGTTTGTTGCTGGCTCTGCTGGCTCTGCTTTCTGACCTGAAGGAACTGGCTGATTAGAGGAACTTTTTCTCTCACCCTCTGTTTCAGGCTTTTCCAGCACCTCCTTTCTCACACCTGTCAGGTTCTCCAGCAAAATCTCTCTTCCAAAATCAGGCACCTCGTCTTTACCAGAGGTCACTCCTTTTGCTTCGCCAGCCCCCTCCTCTTTGCTGGGAAGATTAGCTGTTTCCACCCTAGTGTCCAGGATGCCTGGCTGCCCAAAAGCACCCTTCTCACTTTTTTTTCTCCTCCCATCACTGCACCTCTTCCTAGGTTTGTCTGGCACCAGTGCTGTACCGGAATCTATCACCACCAATTCACCTGGAGAAGAAACCCCAGCCTCTTTGCCTTCACTTGTAAAATCAACCTCCTTTGTTTTGCTGATCGTGCCAGCCATAGCTAGATGCTTTGTTTCATCTCTCCTCCCCAGTGGAAGGAATTGCGGGTCCAAAGCACCCAAACCAGCCGTTTCACATTTCCCAGCATTTTCCTTAGCCTCCTCTGTCACCAGCTCAAGGGGCCCTTGTATTTCAGCTACATCTGATGCATTCTCCTGGAAACACCCAGCAGAAACACAGCCCCTCTCACCGCCCTTACCGCTGCCTTCCCTGGTGTTATCAGCTGTGTTGGGACAGCTACTAAGATCCATCTTCCCCTCAAGAAAAGGCGGCTGGAAAAAGCACTTTTCACCTCTTTTACTTTTTCCATCGCTACCTCTTTTTTTGGGCTTGTCTGCAGGGTAAGCGTGTGTATTTGAAGGGTGTCCTCTCACAGCAAACCCAGCCTCCCTGCCCCTGTCGGGGAAAGGTGTTTCTTTTATGGTCTCATCTGCCTTCACTCCGCCAGCGCCTGCATCCCCCAGAACAGCTACCTGCTCTGAGAAACTTCTGATTTTTTTGACTTTCCCTTCACCACGCTTTTTTCTAGGTCTGTCCATCCCATGTGCAACACTGAGATCTTTTCCAGTCTGCTGCTCTAACGCAATAAACCCAGTGCCTTTGTTTTTGTCAGGGGAATATGCTGCTGTAACCCTGTCTGCTGCTTCAGCAGAAGCAGGACGTTGGGCTGCATCAGAGTCAGCTGCCAGAAGAAATGGCTGCTCTGGAAAACCGTCGGCCTTCCTGTTTTGCAAAGCAACACCTTCCTCAGGCTTCTGAGCCACGGACGGTACAACTGGCATCCTGGCGGCACCCGCGGGGGTCTTCAGTGCCCCTCCGGCAGGACTTACGCCAGCTGCCACGTGCTTTTCAGAGCACACTGGCTTAGCTTCGTCAGCGGCCTCTGGCTTGCTGGGAAGCTGGTTCCGTGGGGCTGCAGCCCCTAGAGGAGCAGGCTCTCTGCAGGATTCATTTGCAATCTCTCTGCTTTTTGCACAACTCTCTCTCCCCTTTGCTGCTTCTGGCAGTGACCCACCGGAGGCCTGAAGCTCGCAGTGGACAGCGTCACTGGATGCTTCCTGCCTGGGAGACACGTGCTTAGCGTCCTTATCTTTACCAGAAAGGAGAATTTCTGACGGTTTGATCTCTAAAGGAGTTTGTACTTTGCTTACACTGACTGCTTCTGGAAGAGTCGCCTTCGGGTCAGCACATTCTGACTCCCTGTGCTCCCTCATTTCATTTTCATCAGGAAAATTTCTTTCCACAGACTTGGCTGGCACCTGTGCTGTAACAGGTTCCCCCATCTTAGCCTCCCCTACCTGCTCCAAGGGAACCTGTCTTCTTTTCCCTCTAGACTGCGGTATCAAACCGTCCCCTCTCGTTACTTCTGCCCTCGTGACGTCTCTGTTTTTTGCATCCAGCACTGATTCGAACAGCACGCTGCATGCGGGGGCCTGCTGGCCTGCTGCGGGCACCGAGCAGGCGTTTGGAGCACCCAGGACAGGGCTCCCAGGTATCACTTTAGCATCCTTTGGCACATCTGAAGCTCTGCTTCCGGAGGCAACTGGCTGCTCTGTGTGAGCTTCAGCAGGCCCTGTGGGACCAACATCTGCTTTTTGCAATTCAGCAGCAAACGGAGAATTTTTAGGAGCTCTTGCGACTGCAACATTTTCATCCCAGAACTCCTGTGCTCTTGGCAGCTGGTTTCTCTTTTGTTTTGGTTTCTTCTTCTTTTTCTTCACAATAGCCAGGGAACCTTCCAAGTCCCAGCTCTCCCCTGGTGCATCCTTGCAGCTCTCCGCACACTCTGGCAGCGCAGGGGGCGGCCGCTCTGCTGCCTTTTTGGGAGAGGCCCTAGGGCGAGGGGGTGTTCCGGCCACACATCCAAGCTCCGCTACAGACCAGGGGTCTGCTCGGGGGTCAGAGCTCTTCTGCTGCGCGAGACCTACTGGGCGCTCCTCTGGGCCATCTGCAATAGGCACTGGTGCAGGTTTTGCTCTGCCAAACCTGCGGTCACTTGGTTTGTTAGCTTGCCTGATTTGTGCAGCAGGGAGACCTGGAACACAGGAAGCCTGCTCAAACATCAAAGCAACTATTTGCTTCAAAAAAAAAAAAAAAGTACATATGACATATTTATGACTTTAGCTGTCTAAAGCACTCCATGCAGTCATATATGCAGAACTCTCCAGCACTGGTACCACACTAATGCTAAATCCACCTCGGCGAGGCTGGGAGGCATTTACACACAGAACCTATTTGAACTATTACCGCTAACCGCGTCAATGCTGTTTAAAAATACATAATTCCTGAGAGATGCTCTTGCCCCAACAAAAAGCAACAGTTCTTGTAAGGCCACATTATCTCTTTTTAGAACTGATTAAGGATCTATTTTGTCTCAGCACGACAGGATAGCAGACTTTTTATCTCTCTAATTGGCAGCCTTCCAAAATGTAAAAATAGAGGTTCAGTGGAACGGTGAGAGTGGGGAGGGGAGGAGGGCCGCAGGGTGAAGGGGGGGCACAGAGCTAAGCTTCCCCAGCAGCCCCGGTGGAAGGCAGAACCTCCGAAGAGCAGTCCTTCGCTGTACTCAGTCACAGGCAGCGCCGGGTTTCCCTAGCTACCAGCCACTGATTTACAGCCAGCATCGGTCATCTGTCAGCCAGCCCCGGCCCACAAATCAGCCTGCAGTCACACATGTAAGCAATAACAGCTCACTGGAGAGGCTGGGTCAGTGGAGCAGGAAAAAAAACACATTTCCTTTGGTAATTATAAAAACCAATTTGGAAGGAGGTGTTCACTAGGAATACTGCTATAAGAATTAATAGTCCTTTTAAATACCAAAATAAAAAACTAGTGGTAAAAGATGGCAAGCTTTTATATTCCACAGCAGGGAAGACAGAAGCCAAGTGATGAATTACTAGTAGCCACCACATTTGGGCTTTTAGTCCCACGAGCAAGGAGAGAAAAGACAGAGTGCAGGGAACAGAGGCAAAGTGCAAGCAGAATCCCTGAGGACCGCAAAGAACCGCACAGCTGATTGCTGCCAAAGATTTCTGCTTGCTCAGGTGGCAACGCAGTCAGCAGGAAAAGGTGAACGGTTCCCAGAGGAGGTTTCCATTCTAAAACTCAATTATTATCTATATTCTACCTGTAGGCTCCTGCAGGGCTTTTTCTTGCTGGGGTTCTGCATGCTGGATGTGGTTATGTTCAGCCTCCTCCTTTTGGTTCTCTGCAGCAGTGACATCCACAGCAGTAACCGACTTCTCTGGAAGGAGGTCTTTGTTTTCTAGTGCAATGTCTTCTTTTGTTTCTACTGGAGCTGAAACATGAAATTGAAAAAAAAAAAAATTAAATATGAAAAACATGAATAGAATACTTCAGTTTTTATGAATACAAGCAACCAGCAGTTTAAAAAAAGCTGTTGGAAAGGGTTCAGGTTCTGTTTTATTTTTAGCAGGGATGAAGTTTACAAGATTTGATAGTCTACCGTGTATTACCTCCTCAGTACTACCTCAAACTACCTCAAATCCCAGTTTAAGAAGCTGTTCTATAGCCAAGGTAAAGGCAAAGCACCTTGGTGCTCACACACACGGTGAGGCTGTTAATGTAAAAAAAACAAAAGAATGCAAAGAAAAAAAAAGAAAAAACAACCAAATTCTGACTGTAGTCACTTCCCACTGTAAAACAGATTTTGAACACGCTCCACTGTCAGCGGGGAGCCTCTAACTAATGTCACCCAGCCAGCACTCACGTGTACTTCGGAATACATTCATCCGGACACTACAAAATTCCTAGCTAAGGAATTGTGACAAGTTTCATCTCATGAAACTGCCACACTGGAGAACAGTTTTGTTATTATTATCTTTAAATAAAATTAATTACATATAAACAAACAAGCGACACCATGGTCACTTCCGAAGCTCAGCTGCCCCAGCTCAGCCCCCACACCCGCACGTGTTCATAACCCTGGAATCAGATCCTGGCTGCTTCGCCCTTTCCCAGGGTAAGAGAGGAGAAGAGGCCTGCGAGGAGGAGCCGGGGTGTGCGGGGGAAGGAGCAGGAGGAGCCCTGCAGCTCTGCCCTCACCTGCGGGCGCCGGGAGCTGCTCCTGGGGGGGGCCGGGCGGTGCCGCGCTGTCCTCGGCCTCCTCTGCCGGCTGGGGGGCTCTCGGCTCTTGTTCCACGTTTGCAGTTGTTTCTGATGCAATTAATAAAAACATGTTATTTTTAACTGCGACCAGATTAAGCAGGATAAAAGCACTTCCTCGACCAGTCCCCGTCCTCCAAAGGAGAACAGAGATTTTCCTCACCTTCCGAACAGCAATAACCTGCTTTCAGGGTCACTTTCTACCAGCTCTCCCCTCCTGAAAGCTTAACTGTTCTGCTACAGCAGATCTTCCTGGGCTGCCTGGTATTTATTCTTTCATCCTCCCACCTGTGCCTTTCAGTTACTACATCCTAGTAAAGATCTTCTTTTGTTAAAACCTCTCTCCTGTGAAATTTATTTTTATCATTAAACCAAGGAACATTAGAAGGCAAAAAAGAAAAGAACATTTCTTACTATAACTCCTCCTACAACCGGTCAACGTGGGCCTGCCCAGTACTATTCGCTCTGTTGTGCTGCCCCTTCCCTCAGGAAGGACAGCGTCCTGTGAGAAAGCCATGCGGCACACAAACCCACTGCCCAGCACACGGGAAAGGCAAGATGCCTGCCTCCCCGGACCGACGCCTACAGTCACGCCAAGGAAATGTCACACATCACCAGCAAAGCCGATCGGTCTCCTCAGAAACTATTTTCAAGATCAGAAGCTTTGTTCAAACACCGCCGTGCCCTACGGCACCTGAGGAGATTTCAGCAGATGCTGGGGATGGTAACACCACAAAAATAAATTCTAACACGGATGAACCGAAACATCTCTAAGGCTGTCCTAAAAACCACACGTGGCTCTGTAACGAGTGCCAAGTCCTTAAAAAAATACATAAAGTTATTCTAGTTCTGTGTTTTAGAAGCACAAAATCCTTGTGAAGGACTTCCTCTGCCCGTATGTTGACGCTTCAACACAGGGCACACCAGCACCTTAACTGCTGAAGGATCACACCGGCTGTGGCAGCCTACGACAGCCGAGCAGCTCTGCAGTGGCCGCTGTCCTACAGGAGTGTCGCTGCCACTGCTGTGCCAGCCTGCAGAGGCCTTCACGCACCATTGGCCAAATATTTCAAGGCTGAGGGAAGCTTTCAGGCAGACGAGCTCACCTGCAGGAGGCTCGCAGAAGGGTGACTTGTTATGCTCAGCAGAAGACTCGGATGCCATCGGCTCTTCCGATGCAGCGACCTCGGTGTCAGCTGCGGGGGCAGACCTGGCTTCTGGTGCAGAGACAAAGCCTGAATCCGCGGCAGGAGAAGGCTTGGATTCTGCTACAGGAGCAAACCCCAAATCCAGAGCGTGAAGATGGTTAGCTTCTGCTGGAGAGGCAAACTCAGAATCCACAGCGTGATGAGACTGGACATCTGCTGTGGCAAACGCCAGATCCACAGCATGGGGAGGTTTTGTATCTGCTGCCGGGGCAAAGCCTGCATCTGCAGCTGGGGCAAACTCCAAGTCCGTAGCACAAGGGGAGCGAGCGTCTGCCACTGGGCTCGAGCCAGCATCCAGCCCTGGGGTGGAGGCACCAACAGCGCTGGGAGCCTTGGCTTCTGGTGCAGGAGCAAACCCCACAGCCATGCCCTGAAGGGGCTCGGCTTCTGCCGGAGGTGCAGCTCCAGCATCTGCAGCTTGAGGAGGCTTCGTGTCCCCTGCGATCACAGGCCCACCTTCCTCTGCAGGAGTGGACGTGACATCCGAGGCAGGAACACACTCTGCATCTGCTGCAGAAACACAGATTGCAGGAATCAACAATAAACAAAGACTGTGAATACCCAGCAGTGTAGGCTATGACTAGAGATGACAGGGCTTCCTCTCTCCCCTCTCATTTCTCAGCAGCATTCCTTCCCCACACTCTGCCCTGCTCAGGTTGCACCAACCTTTACGGCACTCCTCACTGCACCCCAGTGCACTCCCTACCACAGCCTCCAATGCCACGTTGTGTACCCTTGACTATAGTGTCAGACCTCTGCCTGCTGTGAGCACCCAGCACCCAGAGGATGCTTTGTTATCGGGCAGACAGCACCTGACACCACAGAGCTGGCAGAGCCCCGAGCTGACAGAGCCACCGAGCACAGCGCGTTCCAGCAGAGCACACACAGGAGTCGTAACGAGGGTATTTCACGGAATCACAGGATGGTCTGGGTTGGAAGGGACCTCTAAGGGCCACCCAGCCCCGCTCCCTGCAGGGTGCAGGGACACCCCCAGCTGGGGCAGGGTGCTCAGAGCCCCCCCAGCCTGACCCTGGCTGTCCCCAGGGACGGGGCAGCCCCCACCTCTCTGGGCACCCTGTGCCAGCGCCTCCCCGCCCTGAGCCCCAAGAACTTTTTCCTTCTCTCACAGAATCACAGATTCTCCCCAGGCTCCCTCTCCCCTCTCTCAGGGTGGAACCATTTCCCCAGCCCCACCCCACCGGGCCCTGCTGCAGAGCCTGCCCCCTCCTTGCTCACAGCCCCCTCCAGGCGCTGCAGGGCCGCTCTCGGGGCTCCTGGAGCCTTCTCCTCCCCAGGCTGCACAGCCCCAGCTCCCAGCCTGGCCCCACAGGGGAGGTTTCACTGTTTAGGAGCAAGCAAACTTTTGGCAACGCCTTTCTGAGCACAGTTGTGTATTCCAACAGCCAAAAATGCCCCCAAACATTCCCGAGCCGTTTGCCCTGCAGTTTAAAAGCTGTTTATACTGCTCATGGGAGGCACAGCACTGCGACTCGAGCAGAAGCAAGGGCACCCTGATACAGACGGCGCTGCCAGCCAGTGAGTCACCAGCTGCCCTTCATTCCTCCATGCCCAGCCTGGCCTCATTCATTTTTCACGCCACATCTACTAAAACCCGAGCTGTTAGTTTCAAAACAACATTTGCCAGCTCATAGCACTGTCAAATCTCTCTGCATTTAGGCTTGCACTGCCATAAGATCCCCCTAAAGGAGTTTTTCAGTCATTTTTATTTTGAAATTTCAGCTGTCCGCAGGCCAGTTTTTACAGACTATCACACCCAGAAGCATCACTTTTCCCTCCTGCAGCCCCAGGCACCATGTACACACCGTGCAGCGCAGCAGGGTGACCCCACCGTCTGAGGTACGCAGCTGAGGAGAGGTTCAAAAATAAAACATCTGCTCACTGCTTGGACTGCATCTAAAAACATCGCACCCACCAAAGAACGGGAAGATATATTAACCTTTGAACTAGGTATGTGATAAAATGAAAAATATTAGAAAAAAATCAAAAAAAGTCCCTTTTAGATAAAACCAGTATTCCACTGAACAAAACTAAAAAGGTGGGGTTTTGTCTGTTTTAAGGATCTTGATTTTACAGTTGAGCATGACACTGAAGAAACTGACGTGTTCCCGCTGTCTATAAACACCTTTAAACTCTAAAGACTTTTCACGCTCTCCTTGAAACAGAGTTTTTAAGCTACTTGCAGGCAGCAGGAGACTCACGGTATGACCGCGGTCTTGACAGACCCTAACACCTTTCTGCAGCTGAAATTTTGAGAGATTCAGCTTCCTTATGAGCCATTAAATCGGTCACCGGACCATGACAGCAGAGACTGAGAGTCTGGTAGGCTGGCTGCTCCTCCCCACCGCGACTCATCCACTACAAACCTTGGGTCACGGTGGAACTTGTTACCACCGTGCTGGTTCTGCTGCAGAAGAGACAATCGCCCGTCCTCCCCCCACCACAGCTTGCTCATGGAGGGTCTAAGCCCAGCCCTGCTCACGAGACGAGGGCAGCGTTACCTGGTGCTGCGCCAGCGGGTGCATCAGGAGCCGCGGCCTCTTCTGGGGACGCTGCCGACGCGGTAGGAACGAAGTAGGGCGTCGCTGCTGCGGGGCTTTCCAGCAGATCCAGGCTTTTTGCTTCAGCCACTGCGGGGGGCACTGGGCACAAAACACAGCTCGCTGAAGCTCTCCTAGGTCTCAGCACACAGCTTTACCTCCTGAACCGGCCAGGATGCGAACCGCCCCTCGAGGGGCTGCCGGCCCTGCGCCCACCGCAGCAGCACCCCCGTGGGTCGTGGCCCCCATCTGTGCAACACCCACAGAAACACCTGCACCCTTAGGGAGGCAACTGCAGTAACACAGCTGAGGAATGCTCAGCTGCAAACACCCCACTGCTAGGTGGAGCCATGAGCTCCAAGAGCTTCCCACCCGTGGTCAGGGTTCAGCTGCTCTCTTCTTCGCTGGCTCACCAAAACTAGCAATAAAGACCCCTCTGCAGGTCAAATATCGTAATATATACGAAAGTGTAGAGTAAATATCTCCTCAGTGGAGCTTTGAAGATTTAGCTGTAACCACAGGCTAAAGGGAACTGGACAGAGCAGCCAGGTTTGCAGGCAGAACGTAACTGAAAACCCTGTTCATTGTGCGAGAGCCAAAACGAAGTTTGTTGGTTCCTCAGCTGCGCTGATCCCTAGGAGGAGCAAACACAGCTGCTCTGGTGTAGCACCCAAGTCAGCAGATTTGACTCAGGGGTGTTTGGAGGCTGGGGTCCTTGACGCTGAAGTGCCAGTTTTACACTTTTTTAGACCTTCTTTTCCACTGGAACGCACAGCAGCGTCACTGGTGTAAGAGAAGCACAGAGTGGAGGTGTGGTCTGGAATCCACAAAACCTGCTGCTACCAGGTGTTTTTTTGTTTGTTTGTTTGCTTTTGCTTTTGTTTTTTTTTTTATCATGTATTTACATCTGCAAGCTTAACTAAGCTTAACTCCCCACGGCCCAGGAAGGGGCATGCTTTCAGTGGGTTAAAGCCCAGCGACACGATACGTCCCCAAGTGGGCACGCCACTGGTGTATGCGAAGAGTTGGGCTTGGAACTGCATACAATAGATTTGTTACCCCAAATTAGAAGTAAACAGCCGACATAAACGCAGGGCTCCCTGCTTCCCTTGCAGCACTGAACCTGAAGATGTGTGTTCAGTAACACTTAAACCAAATTTTTATTCTAAGCTGATTTGGGAACCTAGAAATACTGTTGTACTGGGCAGGCCCCACTTTGCTCCAGTGCTGCTGTTTGGTTCTTGAAAAGGCAGGAGTTCAGAACCCCTCCCCAGACGGCTCCTGCAGATCAGGTCAAAGCCAGTTCTACCTGGTGGCTCAACAAGGAAGGAGGCATCTGGTCCCTTCACGTCATGCTGAGCGCCCATCCAGTGTTCTTCAGGCACTGTGGAAAACAGATCACGTTCAGTCCTGTCCCCAACGCGGCTTCTTTTTAAAGCTCTCCTTGGCTCAAGGTATCGACTCCGCTGCTTTCTTGCCTTCACCCTCAGTAACTGCTCAGTTCACTTTGGGAATGCCATTGGAGAGCATCGTGCTCTTCTGTGGTCATTACTGGCCAAAGCTTGCAGCAGGGAGGAGTTACAGCCAGCACCAACCCAGGGCCTGACAGAGCAGGTTCTCTGCTCCATGGCACTTGGTTCATCTCCAAGTGCCTTCAGAACGCTCACACTGATCTAGGAACTCTTGTTTCCAGTAGGATACCTTCTAATCCTGACTCATTTTCTGGATTAACTTCCCCACCAAGGCTCCTTAGGAGTAGTACAGCAAGGCTTTCCAGCTGCATATCCCTCAGACCTCACTAGAGCAAGGCCGACAGGAACAGCAAAACATGGCTCTTACCTGCTTTGTCCTGCAGAAATTCTGCAGCTGAATCGAGGCCAATGAAGGCTGACGGGTCTAGGACCTCTGCAGAACAGTACGTGGGCCCCAGGAAGGGTTGCTCAGGTACCATCACGGATCCATGTGGTGCTGACGAGATAAAGCGCCATCTGTCAGTCACTGTGCCGGCCCTGCCAGCTCCCCTCCAAAACTTTCAGTCTGTACAACGCTGCGAAGTCAACTCCACAGCTCTGCTTATGAGCAGTTCAGATAAAGTTTGTAAGCAGCCCTCTCAGTGCCCCTTTACAAGCAGCGCTGTGAACTACACGTATCGTTTTTTTCCAGCAAGGTGTAAGACAATAACACATGCAAATTTGCCTTTTGCTTTCTGCTTCTGCTCCAGCGAATTCTGCTTAACAACCACTTCAGCCGCAATAGCCCAAACACTGAAGACCACTTTGTGGGAAAAGTTCACTCAGGTTTGGTTTTGAGCCACGAAGACAAGAGCCAATGCCACTCCAGCCCCGGCTGGACTTGTGCAGGTGTCCTATCTCGTTCTGCCTGAATGCACTTCAAGACAAACCGCCCTGGAAGCAGCCACGGCAATGTCTTCAGGCACAAAAAATTACAATGTGAAGGGGTTCTACAGCCTGTGCACTTACCAGCTTCAGTACCTGCAAGGCAACAGAGAAAACACCAGAAAACGACCGTCAGGGACAGACGCTGCAGAGAAACTCACCACAGATGTCTCTGGAAGCGTCAGCATGGTCCGTGAAGAGCTGCACATTCCTCATGTCAGTGGGAAAGGCCAGATCCGGCAGGGTGTCCCCTCGGTGCGCGCCGAAGGGGTCTGAGGGGACACGGGGACGAGGCAGAGTTACCAGGAGGCTGAGGACACGACGCGGCGTGAGATTTCGAAACAGAGATGCACCCAGTGCCACCATGGAGGCAGATGACCTCACCGACAACAAAACGGCCAAAAGACAACTTTCCTACGAGCAGCCACTGCACCTTGACACGCTCACGTGCAAGACACTGCAGAGGGAAGGGAGCACGGCGTTCCCCTCTCAAACAAGTCACCCCGTGGCTTACAACCCCCGGATGTGTTTTATGGTCAGTGACCCCTAATCCATCCTGCCCGATGTGCATTCTGCCTGCTCCAGACAGGCACAGCTGAGCTCTGAGGCTGCCTCTCCTGTCCCAGTCCTGTCCCAGGTGACGGACGTCCCTCAGGACCATGCCTCACATCTTCTGTTATCCCGGCTGGGAGGAATCCAGTGTGCCCATCTTCAGACCTTGCACGGATTTCTTCAGGTTCAGCACAATTAAAAGAGATTCAGCTGAAGGCTTTCATTCTCTTTTTTTTTTTTTAATTTTCAAATGTCAGACATGCTATTTCAGGGGATGACAGCAAAACTGCCAGTGTTCATTGTGCTCCAAAATGTCAGAACTGGGAGAGCATCGTGGAGAGCATCGTGAATTCTTTTATAAATCTATCAGACTACTTGAGATGCCAAGACAACGTCTTGCTTCAGAGTAAGTTTGACAAACTGCTCATTTCAAGCTGTTTACAACAGTACTGTGCAAGGCGAGCTAAGTGCCCCTCTCCAGCACAACAAACCCCGAAGCATCATGGAATTCTGGCCTTCAGAGGGAAAGTTTCCTACTGTTTTCCAAAGAGTGCGGACAAAAACATGCAATAAACCCACACCCTTCCATGAGCCTGCTCCTCACGTTTATTCCCTTCTGCCAACATTCTTAAAGCTTGGCTATTCCGTCATTGCCCAGCGATAGGAACGCACCCACCTTTAGGCAGAGCCCCTTGCTTACACAGTGCCAGGAGAGCAGCACCAAGGAATGAAACCTATGGAAATGTGGTCTCCTGCACCACAAGACCCACAGGCTCGCTTCGTTTAGGCCAGGAGAACACAGGGTGATGGCCAGGTGTTTAGATTGCCCTAATCAACCACGGTATCCCCTGGCTGTTGAGTGCAGCTACACCCACATCCCCCTCTTCCACTAACAAAGCAATCCGGGGATAAGGCTGCGTCTTCAGAGACCAGTGGCTCTTTCGTTCCATGAACCATTTCCCACCACTGTAACGATACAGAATTGCCTCACAGAATGCTTAGAAAATATGAAATCCCGATAGCAGGAAAGTTAGTTAGTAAGCAGGTCTACGCCGTTCAAAAACATTAAAAAAAAAAATCAGGTCTCATCCTGTCTCTGACAGTATCTTTCCCAGGTTGATTGCCTGCTACAATCTGGGCAGCACATACATCTCTCATGCCTCAAAAACCAGCAAGTCATTTCCTATAAATTTTATCAAAAATGAGAGAAATTTGGGTGCTGGGCAGAAGGGCATCTTTCTGCAGATGCAGGTTACACGAGGTTCATCCGACTTCCATGGCTCGGAGCAGCGGCTCTTGAGCGTGGTTAAACTGGGGGAGCCAACCGAAAACTGCTCTCACCGTGCGGGCACAGTCGGGGAAACCTGCTCGCCCCCAGGCTGTTCTCACCCACCAGGCCAGCACCTCTGTTTGCAACCCGCTAGACTGGGGCAAGGCAGGGGCTGGGGCTCAGCCAGCTCCGGGCTAGCACCAAGCCCACTCTGATGTCAGGATGCCTTGGGAAAGGAACAACACACCCTAGAGTAGGAGGCATGAGAATAAAACCAGCCCTGGGGACGGACGCCGGGGCTCTGTGACACTAAGAGCCTGCGGCAGGGGCACCACGGGCATACCTGCCATCTCCACAGGTCTGAACACCGGCTGTGGTTCGAAGCACAGGTCTCTGTCGTCCATCGTCCAGGAGTCGTTGCGATCGAGGAACTCCTTGTAGGAGAGCTTTTCATCCATGATTTCTCCCGGGAACACTGGAATGAGGGAAGAAAGCGGCACGGTCAAGAAGGAAATAATAAACCAAAAATTTCCAGTTTGTTCCTCTGTGACACAGAACTGAAAGGCCAGCTGCTCACGCGAATGCTCAGCCAAACCAGAAGTCACCGTTATCTCCTTTCCTGCTGCATTCCTTCAGATCCAACCAGCTGAACGTAAGATACAGAACAACGGGAACGTCCGCATCTCAGAGCACACCGGGCCAGGGTGATCAACACGGGGAGGAATGGAGAACTCACCCCACAGCGCTGCCCTGCTCCCAAATGCTGGACAATCCACACCAGCAGCTCGCGCTCATCTTTAGGGAGATTTTCACCAAAGCAAGCGGGACAACACGCGAACCAGCGTGGCTGGCGGCCGCCGTCACACCCGACGGTGCGGGCACGTGAGCACAGCTCGCTCCTCGGGTCACACGGGGAGCTGGGGACGTCAGAGCCCCTCCCTCCTGCACAGGCATCAGGTTTGACTGCATTTGACCGTGCTCATGGAGGCGTTGGCACCACCAACACGCGGCACCCATAGGTGGGTTTTGCTCCCTGTTCTACCAGGAAGACAAACTCGGGGCGTTTCTGCTCCTCGATGCCCTCCACATAACACATACTCACTAAAATGTGATCAGCCTCCCCCTGAACACCCCAAAGGCCTCTGTTTGTGTATGGTTGTATCTCACACTGGGGTCTAATCACAAGCGCAGATCTCTCAGCGCACCCCGCTCTGGAGCCTGGTGGCTTCCACCCCGCCCAGGACAGCATCCACCCCCTGCTGGCCCCGTGGCTGCCAGCCTTCAGCAGCCCAGTATCTGCCCCGTGTCACTGCTCCCGTGCCCAAGCCTCGGCAGGCATTCTGCCACAGCCTAGAGATGTCCCCCGCAGAAAGGCACGGAAATGAAGAGATTAGGCTACATAAGACAAAACTGTTAAACAAGACGGTCAGGAGGAGCACTGGGGCTCGCAGATCAGCCCCTCCTGGTGCCCCTCCCACAAGCTGGAGGTCATTGTGGCACCAGGGGAGCAGCGGGTGGGTGAGGATCGGCGCTGGGGGGCGTCGGGTCCGGAGGGGACGCAGCACACGTGGCCCCGAGCTCCAGCAGGGAACAAAGCGAGGCAGCGACCGGGCGGCCAGGACACAGCATGAAGTTCTCTGTGCAAGCAAGAGATTTACTTGCGGGATGCGAACGCTCACTGTACACGAGCTGGCACCCGCAAGGCCTGATTCACGCTTAAAATTAGCAGGAAAAGCGCCTGGAGCTCGAGCTGTGCCAGCGCTGGCTGCCCGCTGCCGCACAAAGCCCGGCTCTTTCAGCTCTCCTTCAGACCTCCTCCGCATCTTGTAGTTTTGTTGCCTGTGCACAACAGCAGGGCCTGGAGTTCTCAGACATGACAGATGCAGCGCAAAGGCTCAAAGCAAATTCCCCGCCTCGTGATCCTTCAGATGAATTTCCATTCTAAGGAGACCTGAATTTGTCAGCGCTGAGATCAACGCCATCAAACTGCCAAAGCAACTTCCAGTTCCTTCTGGATGGAAATACAAAGAAAAAGGCACAAACTCCTCCTCTCGTCCCCTAATGCAATATTTGACGTGCTCTTGCTAGTGAATCTTTATGCTTTAATACTTTCACCTTTGCTCAGGCTAACAATGCCACTTGCAAGACGGCCGCTTGGGAAGGGAAATTGGCAGTGTGCATCAGAGGACAGCCCTGAAAAGAGCCATAACTTGGTGCAAAACCTGGTTAACAAAACAACACGGAAGTAATCAAATAGAAGAAATAAATTACAGAGGTCCAAGCTGCTATAATAATAATGATAATTTTTTAAAATGCACTATCTGTTCTAGAAGCCTGCAGTAGCAGCTAGTCACAGCAAACTCAAGGCAAGGTGGAACAAACTCAGAGAAGTTGTAAAGACTCTAATAATAACAAAACAAACTGACTGAGAAAAAAAGAACACAGAGGAAGGTGTTTTTCCTCCTTTCTCCTACAACGAGCTCTGGAGCCCAATGCTGCACATCACCCTGGGGTCACGTTTGCACGGGCAGATGTGCGAGAACCCCTGCGAGCTGCTGATGAGAACTTTGCAGAGACCCCACAGCAGCCCCCAGGAAAGCAGAGGACCTGGGGAGCCCCCCTCAGTGCCCTGCTCTGGCTCTGACAAGGGAAGCAAGACAAGCTGCAGACAAGCGCCAGTGGCACCCGTCAGTGTCCCACAAGAGATAACCAAGCAATGGGATGCAAAGACTTCAGCCTTCCTGCGAGGCTGAACACAGCCCCCTAACATCAGCATACCTTGGGACCAGGGCAGGATCTGCAGGCACGCTGCAGGGAAATGCTGGTGTGCTCTAACAGGAGCCCACGTCTGCAGGAGAGCTCCTGCTCTGATGCTGACCCAGCTAAACAGAAATCAAGCCACCTCCACCTGCAATCTGAAGGCCAGAGAGCGGCAATTCGAACCGCAATGTCTGTCAACAAAAATACTTCACCACCTCACCTCCATGCCATCCAAAGAAAGCACTGGAAGCATCCCTTCTGAATCACGCCTCACCGCGAGGGAAGCGATCCCCGCCACTGGTGACAAAGCCAGCTGCTGAACAGGGTTTGCTGAACTACTGAGAGCCCAGGAGGGGGCAGAGAGCAGGGGGGCTGGGGCAGCTCCTGCTGGGGACAGGCTGAGAGCCCTGGGGCTGCTCCTGCTGGGGAGGAGAAGGCTGGGAGGGGTCTGCTCAGCTCTGAGCAGTGGCTGGGAGGGGACAGGGCTGAGGCCGGGCTCTGCTGGGTGCTGCCCAGCGCCAGGACCGGGGGCAGCGGGCACCGGCTGGCCCCCAGGGAGCTCCCCCCCAGGCAGGAGCAGGAGCTGCGGTGCTGGGAGGGGGCAGAGCCCTGGCACACGCTGCCCGGGGCCGGGGGAGTCTCCTCCTGCAGAGCCCCAGCCCCACCTGGGCGCTGCCCTGTGCCCCTGCCCTGGGGGTGGCACTGGGGGGCTCCGGGGGTCCCTGCCAGCCCCTATGACTCTGTGATTCTGTCTATAAAACTCCATGAAAAGCAAAAAAAAGCAGAGGAACATCAAATGTCCTCATCAGGCCTGGGAGCAGGTGGGACAGCCTGCCCCCAGCTTTCTCGGAGGGGACTGGAGCTGCCTTTCTCGACCGGAGCTGCACTGCGCCCCATCACGCTAAGCGAACCCCGAGTGTTTCAGGTGAATCTGCTGGTGCTGGAGCACAACTGCACATCATCACCTCCCTGCCACCAACAGAGTCTGTGGGGAAGAGCACAGCATCAGGGTCACAACAGGGAAGTCAGAAGTAAAACTTCCTTAACTTCCTTTGGTTGGTTGGGTTTTTTCATTGTTTTTTGTTTGTGTGTGTGGTTTTTTTTTTTATCAACACTAAGGCTGCATTCTTGCCTTCAAATAAAGTGGTGAGGGATCTCCTTCAAACACACAACTCACTGGAATAGGAACGAGCAGGGCAGTACGACAGCAGACAGCAAGCAGTGCAACGGGAACCATTCAGATGAGCCATCAGGCGAAACCCAAGTCCTGTGACAGAACCACCCTGCCCTCCACACCGCTCGGCTCCGCAGCAGCACAGGACACCATCGAGGGGCAGGAGCAGCCGCTGTGCTGCGCAGCTGGGAGCAGCGGCTCCCCTTGGGCCCCTGGCTCCGCGAGTGCCGACGCGCTGAGAACACAAGGCAGCGGGCGTTCCATCAGGCCCCACGAGAAGAGGTGGCACCAAACCCTGTGCTGCTCCTGGTGGAAGTGGTTTCTGCAGCCACACAGCCACAGGGCAGACAGCTCCAGCTGAGCTGTCCCCCAGCCCTGCCCCAGCGCCCGGTTCCTCCTTACTCAAGGAAGCCTGGTGGGAGATGAGGAAGGTGACGGCAGGAACGGTGACTGCAGGAACGAGGATTGCTCGGTTCCAAACTCAGCTCTGCAGACCCGAGCACCACAGCATGCCTGTGATCCACAGATACAAGCCCAAAGAAACCAGAACCAACCAGGCCAACTCTTCAGAGGGGCATCCCTGGAAAGCGTCTATGAGCGCGCACCAGCGATAGCCGGCACACTCAGTGCTAATGGTTTGCTCGCAGCTGAAAATGTGGTTATGACTAGCGATAAAAACCAGCATAGGATTACAGTTTATAAAGTCTCATTTACAGAAAAATATACCCTTAACAGCATACTTACACAGCGAAGTTGCTTCTGAAAGTAGGACTATGGATCCCATGCAAGTGGCACTTTCCCTGACCTGATCCCACTGCCGGCTCCGGAGAAAGAGCGCCAAGCATTTAGCGCGGCTGTTGACAGTGCCGATTCGTTTGTTTTATCATCTGCTCTGCAAAGATCAGCACGGTCCCAGTGGCTGGTTCAGGAGCTAATCCGTATGGAACGGCACCTCTGGCACCCACAGCACGGGCGCTCCCGACGCGCGCAGCCCGCCGGGCTCAGGCCACACACAGCAGCCGCTGCGCCGGGCGCCCAGCGAGGAGCGCTCCTTTATAGGGGATTACCATGGCAAAGCCTTTTGCTGGAGGAGATGCTAATCTTGGGAGGTCACCGGCCAGATCTCTAGCTAGAGGTTAAGTATCTTCAAAGTTAATGAGTCTGCAGCCACGGGATGCCCCTGGCAGCACCGAGCCAAGCAAACAGGAAAAGAGAAGCTTAAGAGCTTCTTTCCTATGGCTGATCCCCAGGCTAATTTGCCCAGACCACTGCACTGGTTCAGGGTCTTAAGTGGATGCCAAGCGTGCTGAGATCACCTGCTGGGACCCCGAGTTTTCCCCGTTCTGGCAGAATAAGCCATGCCCCACAGCCAGTTCGTGGTGAGCACAAAGGAAACAAGGGTCCATGCTGCCTCTGCAGGGCATGCTCTGCCACCTCCTTTAAAAGGAACGCGACAAAATGTCAGCAGGCAGAGATTTGAGGTTCTGGGTTCTCTTCTCCGATTGCCTGTGACATTAGTGCATTATTTAGGGTACAAAATCCTCTCCTCAAGCAGTGCCTCTACAAAGATGCTCAGCGCTCCCTCTGAGCATGCTGGATTCACAGGAACGGGAAGCGCCTCCAAGGAGCACCTCCTCAACGTCTCACCATCACTTTCATTGTTTAGTAGAACAGATTATTGCCTGCTTCAGAGGGAAGGGTCTTAACATCTCTGTAAAAGAGTATTACAGACAAGCTGCACTAATAACACCCCAAAATCTAAGGGATAAGCAGACAGGCAGCTGCACGGAAAGGTACGCGAACCAGCACACCGAGGGAAGGTCTGACATTTTTATCCAGGGGGACAAGAACTTAAAAACTTGAAGGAAATTTTTGCACTTAACAGAGCACAAAGCTGGGAGCACTGGTGGTGAAGAGTTTATGCAGACCAAAGCCATCAAACCAGTTACTTTCTGCCCACTGCCCTCCCTCTCATCACACTGAAATACAAGCAAGCTCATGAAAAAAATAATAATTTCCTTTGCTTTTTAATAAAACTGTGAGGAAAGGTGAACAGTGGACAGGCTGCAGAAGGACTGCGGGTCCCCGTCCATGAGATAACTCCACACCCCACAGGACAGAGCCCTGAGCAGCCTCCTCTGCCTCCCCTGCTTTGAGCAGAAGCGCTGGACTTCAGGTGTCAGAGGTCCCTTCCAGCCTCAGAAGCGTTGCACACAATTCAAACGCTGCTTTTGGAGTAAAAAAAAAAAAAAAAAAAAAAAAAAAAAAAACTGTCTTTGCAAAATATAAAGGCTTAACTATCAGCAGCTAGCACCAAAACCAAATCTGACTGAGATTACTCTAAAACTGACCTTGGTGCGGTGAAAAGCAAATTAAAATCCACCACTGAGCTGGACGGGGAAGATCAGGAAGATATTATGGGTCCACAAGAAACTGCAGGGCATGTCAGATGGTGCTGACAATTCAATAAGCATTTATTGCTTTCCTTTTGAAATTTCATGCTGTTATATAAGCTGGAATGCTAAAAGGGCTTAGTGCATATGACTGTCAGAGCCAGCGTCGCCTAACTTAAAAGATGCAAAGTCAGTAACTCCAAAGTTCAATGAAAGTTTATCATTTTGCCTTAAAAAAAAAAAACAAAACTGCAAGGAAAAAAAAAAAAAAAAAGAACTGGTTGTTACAGCTTGTTGTGTAGCTTGCATCCTTCCTTACTGCTCCTAAAAGAGATGTTCCCTCAGCAGCAACTGCTTGACAGTACCCCAGAGCCCTGGAGCTGGGAGAAAGCGCGACCGGGGGCACGGCATCTGGAGAAAGGCACCGGTAACGCCCTCAGCTGATGGCCCTGGCCCCACTAATTCTGGAAGAACAATCAGCACTGACCTGAGCAGCCACGTCTGAGCACGATACCTGACCCACGAGAGAGCACCTGCTCTGGGGTGGATTCTCTGACTTTACAGAGGCACTTGTCATAGCACCACAGAACGGCTTGGGTCGGAAGGGCCCTCGGAGACCAGCCAGTTCCAACCCCCTGCCGCGGACAGGGCTGCCAGCCACCAGCTCGCTGGATCCAACTGCCCAGGAACCCATCCAGCCTGGCCCTGAGCACAGCCGGGGATGGGGCAGCCACAGCTTCTCTGGGCAGTCCCACAGGAGCACAGCTACGCCCGGCCCAGCTGAACCCTCCCGGCCTGGATCCGGCCTCGTAACTCGGGGTTCCCCTCAAGAATGTTTCCCAGTATTTTGACCATGCAGCTTTGCCTGACACTTCTGAAGTTGAACTGAGCAAATTTCTGAGGTAAAAGACCCCGGGGTGGGATGCAGAGGCCTGTCCAAAGCCAGCTGGCTGCCCGGTGAGGCGAGGCGAAGGCCTCGTGAGCCTGCCCAGGCCCCGAGCACCGAGATCAGCCCGTGAGCAGCAATGCCGAGAGAAAAGGCTGGTTTAAAGTAAGCATCCCCTGCCCTTCCATGATGTCTTGTGCCAAGCCTTACTGCTTGAGCATCCAAAATCCTCCCGGCGTCAGAGCTGAGAGCTGCTGTGAGGGGGCCGTGAGCGCTGCCATCCCGCTCCGAGCCGGGAAACGCCATCCCCTGCAGAAGGGCTGCAGGCACAACGGACCGCCGCGTGCTGAGCCACCATCACAACTCAGAGTACATAAAGGGAGCTGAGAGCCAGGAGGAGAGCGACTTGTGACACGGGCAGACAGGGACAGGGCAGGGGGGTGGCCTTAAACCAAAAGAGGGGAGGTTGGGGTCGGATGGGAGGGGGAAATGCTGTATCCAGAGGCGGTGAGACCCTGGCCCAGGCTGCCCAGAGCAGCTGTGGGTGCCCCGTCCCTGGGGGTGCTCCGGGCCAGGCTGGGTGGGCCCTGGGCGGCCTGACCCAGGGGGTGGCAGCCAGCCCCGGCAGGGGTTGGGGCTGGGGGCTGTGGGGTCCCTTCCAGCCCAACCATGCTGAGATCCTATGAACTTCTTCCAGCAGGGCAGGGAAGAGGCCAGCGTGGCACCTCAGCGCAGCAGCTGCACGTGGAGAAGGCTGACCACGCTCCAGCGGAGCCAAGGGCACAGAACCACGCAGCGCCTCAGAGCAGGAGCCTCTGGTGGGGGAAGCAGCAGCAGCATGGAGCCCAAGGAGTCTCTGAGCCACGGATCTGCAGAGGCACGCACTGCAACCCTGCTGGAAGCGAGGGCTTTGGAAAGAAGGCACGTCTGGGAGTCCTCTTCCTCCAGGCCAATTTAAGCAGTCTTCCAACTGGAGGTGTTGGTGTCCCTTAAGCCTCCTGGGGATGTGGGTGGGGAAGGAGAAGAAAGTTTTACCCAAGGGACACGCTAACCCAGCTGTGTGTAGCCAGAGGAACTCAGTTTGCTCTAAGCTTCACCGTTCTACAGCAAGCCCAGATCACGCTGACCCAAACTACCACTAAAACCAAGCTTGCAGAAATCCCTTCAGCTACGTAACAAGTGCTTCTTCATCTCTAAGATCAGCCAGTAAGAGCCTAAGATTTCTTCTTGTCTCATTCCCATACCAGACAGACTAACCAACTACCACTCTTCATAGAAATGCGTGTATGAGATGCCTCCCATGAGCTGGTCAAACACCCCCATGTCCCCCAGCTCTCCTGTTTGTCTGCTCGACAACAGCTGGGCAGAGCTCCCCAGCCAGGTGGGCATCGGAACAACTGGAGCAGAAAAAGCGGCACGGCCTCTGCTGCGGGGCTGCTGTTCGGGTGCTGCTGTGATTCCCAGGCTTTCTCCTGACAGATTCCAGGTGCTTTTTGCTGAATGCTTTCTTCAAATGGAATCAGTGCCAGAGAAGAGAACAAAAAAATAGGGGGAAAAAAAAAAAAGGCACTTATAGACCCTGCTGGAAGAGTATTATCTACAAGTCTATTCCTTTAAAAGTCAATATGCACAAATAAGAACACATACAAGAACAAGATTCACAGCACACCACGCCGAATGCACAGCCAGCTGGGTGACAGTGACAAGCACCGAGAGCTGTCAGCAAGGGGCACAAGACTGGCGGTCTCCAAAAGGTTTCCACAAGCACTTCAGCAAGCTGCTGCCGTGTGCGAGGCAGCATCGCCGCCCTGCTCGCCCCACACCCGCTCTGCCCTGCCTCACCCCTCCCTGTCCAACAGAAGCAGCTCGGGGACCACTGCAGAGCCCCCGCATCGCTCCCTGGGTGGCTACAAACCGGCTGCCTCATCATCTGCTCCGACGCCTGCTCGTAATTTAAACCAGGCTGCAGGCTTGCAGTGCTCCACAGCTCCCTTTTCTCTTTCAGCAGCGACAGTGTTTGTCCTCACCTGGAGCCTCCGTCCCCAGCCCCACAGCTCTGGCCGGGGCTCGGGGCTGACCCTGCCGTGCTCCATGGCCCGCTCATGCCAGCGGGGCCGAACAACGCGTGGCTGGATTTAAACTTGCAGTAACCTTTCTTTTTTCCTCCCCTGCCGAGGCCTGTATTTCTCATCAAGTCAAACAACATAAAACAGAATGAAAGGAGACACGGGGCTGAATACTGCAGCCCTTCTGCATCGCTTTGTCCTCCAGCTCCGTTTAACCGTGGATGGCTTTTTCCAACCTTCTCATCTTTCTAAGAAATTAGAAAGCTCCTTTTTGCCTCACGTGCTTCAGTAGTTCTGAATCATTTTGTACCTTAATCCTGCATAGTCCTTACATCTCTCGAGCTGTGCATCCTCCCACTTTTGTCAGGCCTCTGCTTTTTCCAGAACTCCTGGCACAGCCATGTCACCTACGTCTATAGATGTCTTGCCCGTACACACAAAAAATCCGCTTTTGTTAGGTTTCAATTTTTCCAACAGATTTCACTTAAGAGTTCACCACTGAGACAAACCTAAGCTCACCACCCTTTTCTCCCTGCTGCTCCTACCTTTACTTGTCCCAAAAGAGCCAACTCCATCACGTTTATTCGCTTTCCAACTTATCTCCTCTCCTTACCCTCAGTGTCCTCTCATAATGAAAACACGCACTGGGCACAGCACCAGCTCTCTCGGCAGCCCTTCTCCTAGGTAAAACAAAATCCAAACCATTTACTTCAGATACTTCTAGATAACACGCCAACGCTTATCCCAAAGTGGATAATGAGCCAACATCTATCCCCATAACCAGACACCCTGGCCTGCAGGAAGGGCAGCCCCCAGGAGCAGTAAGAATGCAGTGGGAGGCGTCTCTGCCCACGGCAGGGGGTTGGAAGCAGATGATCCTCAAGGTCCCTTCCAACCCAAACCATTCTACGATCAGCACACAGCGTCCAGGAGCTCTGAAAAAAACGAACGCAATACTGTTCCACGTTCAGTCCCAAGGTATTAGCAATTCCATCCCCACAACCACAAGCGTTCGATGGCTGCTTCGATTCCAAACGCTTCAGTTCTTCTGACCTACATCTCTCAGCACGTCGGCTCCTTGCCCGCCTGCTTCACACCGTGGGCAGAGGAACCGCCTGGGCCTGCTCCCCCTCAGAGGTGACAACGCACACGCTGTCACTCCTGCAGCACACATACAACGTATCTGCACGTGTGTGCACACATACACACACCCACCCACCCCCATAACGTGCACCCTTCACGCTGCTTCCTGGATCCCATCTGCGGGTGCGTGCACGCAGAAGTCCCCATATGCTGCTTCTGCAGAATGAGATAGCTATAATGGAAATAAGAGCTTAAAATAGAAATTCTCCCTTCAGCATTACAGTCATGTTTGTTTAATGCTGCGATTATAGCCTGTTTCTCAGCCCGTGTTCACACACATCGCAGTGACCTACTTTCTGCTTTTAAAATCCCATGGCAAAAGCAGCGAGCTCACACGAGGAATCAGCAGCAGTCAGGAGAAATCTATCTGCCGCGTTTGTAATATAGTTTTATGGCCATTAATTCCAGCTAGTGTCAAACTAATGACACCAGAGACATCAAAGCATGAAGCCATTTACATAATACTAGAAGAATCCACAACTCTGTAGCTGCTTATTGAGGAAGCTTCTGCTTAGAGAATGAGGAAGATGACACGCTGTCTCGGCGCTTCTGAAATCAGTATAATTTGCAGCCTTGAGAAGAGTCACCCAGTTTTCTAGGAATTTCAGATTCCTCACCACGGAGTTACTAGCGTTCTGCTGTGCTAAATAAACCTTGTCAGTACTATTTCCTCTCTGCAAAACCTGCTGGTGAAGGATCTTCACTCGTGTGGACACGACTGAGCACAGCAACGTCTGAGGGAAGCGTTCCACCTAAAAAGAAAGAGCACTGGGGCTGGTACGCGCGCGGCAGCTCCCACCTAGGCGCCGCAGGCCCACGATGTAGAGACGAAAACACATTACCCAGATCCCTGCTCTGACACTGAACCGTCTCACCCAGATGTGTGCGACAGAGCCGGGTCTGGGGCACACAGCCAGCGCCGAGCGACGCTGCCGGGTGACGCTGAGCCGCCCCGACATCACCAGGGCTGTCGGGAGCCTTCCAGGGCCTGCGGAGCTCCAGCCGCATCGAGAGCCGCAGTGACGGCGCTGCGGGGCACTGCTGCAGTCGGGGCACTGCTGCAGTCGGGGCACTGCTGCAGTCGGGGCAGACGAGGCCTCGGTTTTGTTTTCATTTTAGGAAAAATACAAGAGTGCACAGGAAGTCTGACCTTGGAACGCGGCTGAACGGCCGCACCACGCTCCGCAGGCAGCGGTCCCCTCTGCAGAGCGCTGCAGTGCACGTCCAGCAGGACACCGGCAACCGGACACCGCAAGGCTGGACACCCCACAGCCCGGTGTGCACGGCTGGGCAGGGGGCCGCTCCCCAGTGCATCTGAGGAAAACTCTCAAATCCCCCCCAACTCTTTTTGCAGCCATGGCTCAAAGTTCAAAGTGCACTGAGCAGCTCGCCCTGGTTCAGCCCCCTCACTTCGCGGAGATCCAGTGCCGGGACGCGTTTGTGCAGCAGGACTGCAGGCACCAGGGACGCACAGCTGGCGCAGCTCAGCGCTCCCTCCACCAGTGCAGCAGCAGCAGTCAGAGGTGGGAGAAGCTCCTTCAGAGGAAACACGGTGGCAGCACTTCTGAAAACCTGAATTAACCGGCTGGCCGGGAGGATGAACTCCAAGTGAAAGCTACCAGAACGCAGAAAGGGGTAAAAAAACAAACAAACAAACAAAAAAAAACCCACAAGCATATAGCAAACAATCTTAGTAAGCTTCTTTCCTGCATTTTCTCTGGCTTCTCCAGAATTCACAGCAGGCCTTTAGGCACTGACCAGCCAGAAGCCTCAGCGTTCAGATCTAAAGCTCTGCCAAACGTTCTGTCTTTCAGAACTAAACCTCACGAGATGGAAGACCTTCCCCGCAGCACTCTCCCGAGCGGAGCCCAGACGCCCCAGGTAAGCTGTCTGCACACAACGCAAGCGAGACCCGAGGTGCTCCTGCAGCCCGCAGCCCCTCGCCCGGCTGGGAGCCTGAGCTGGCGCAGCCCTAGGGCCAGCCCCTCCGCAGCCAGCGCAACACAGCTGGCACCCAAACCAAACCAAACCAAACACATTTCTTTTCAGCACGCTCCCCTCTGTAGGTCTGGGCAGCTCCCAGCACATCTTCCCCAGCTCTCAGCCACTCGCTCACCCGGACAGTTCTAATTTGGATCCGTTAAAGATGAACCAGCTCCTGTTCGTGGTCAGCCTGAGCCTGTGGCTGGAGCAGAATGCAGCAGGACAGCACTCCACCTGAAACTCCAGGGATACGCAGCTAAGTGGAGACTTTTCCTCTATTACTTAAGCAGTCAGTCACCGTGGCTGCAAGATTAAGAGAGCGATCGCTCCCCAAAACCCTGCAAAACTGTTTTCATGTGAGTGACACTTTGTAAGACAAGCTGTTTGCATCACTGAAAACCAGAACAGTGTTAATGTAACAGATTTAACAGAACAGATTTTCTAGACAAAGTAAGTAGGGAAGACTTGACTTAGCTGAAAGCAAAATATTTTTATCTGTAGCCAGGGGAAATGTTAGGGCAACTGGAGACACAAGGAAGTGACATAAAGGTAAATAAAGATCTGGCCGAATGACAGGCATCCAGGCAATGTCAGGAGGAGTATCTTGCTGGAGGAGCATAACGGGGACTTACAGTTTGAAGGTCAAGAATCAGAGTAAGGCGTGTTTAACATTTTTATTATAATGTTAGAAACCAGGAAGGTTCTGATGAAATAAAAGATGAAGTCAGCAGAGTCAGGATGCTGTCCGGGATGAACTCCATGATTTCGATGATCAGTGGATGTGAGAAAGCCTGAAGTTTAAGGTCATGCAAGGGACCAAACCAACGACCTGAACAGGAACTATGCCACAAACAGGGAGTTCAAGGAGAAACACAGGCCAGCTTTGCTCATCAGATACAGGAAGGCTGAGCTGTGTGAGTGGTGCAGAGAGACAAGAGTGCAGAGCCCAGCAGGGGAGGGATGTCTGCAGGGAACGGCAGCGCTCACACGCTGGGCAGCCCCAGCCTGCAGCCTGGGACCGACAGAGCGGGGACTTGGCACTGGACGATGGACTGTGGACACTAAAGCTGTTTAAAATGTCACAGAAAGACTGGGAATTAAAATGATTTAGCTCAGGAAAAAAAAAAAAATGGAAAAGGAACAGATCCTTCATCTCAACTTTACTGGGGCAATTGCTAGGGAACATTTCCCAGAACGCTTTGGGTTGGAAGGGACCTTAGAGATCACCCAGTTCCCTATGTCTCCAGATTCAAAGGCAGTGTTTGCACAAGAACAACTGCCTGAATCATTTCCACAGTGTATTATTCAGTATGGAGGTGAGAAGCAGCTTTCCAAGCAAGCAGCATGGAATGGAGGCAGTGAAGTCAGAGAGCTCCAAAGCTGCACGTCTCACATGTAACCCCAGAACCACAGTGTGGCCGAGGCTGGGGGCACCCCCGGGTCCCTCTGGTGCCCCCATGCTCCCCCAGGGCCACCCAGAGCAGGGTGCCCAGCCCCATGTCCCGGTGGGTCTGGAGATCCCCATGGAGGAGCCCCCACAGCCCCTCGGTCCCCGTGCAGGGCCCTGGCACCCCAGTGACACCGTGCAGGGGAGTGCCAAGGTGGTGACATCAAGCGAGTGCCACAGCTGGCAGCCAGTGCCCGCACCTGCAGATGGCCTCCAGGGACACTCTCACCTGAGTTAACCTAAGGAGGGCTGATTCCCATCAACAACGTTCCTCGGTCCATCTTTCTAACGAGTCACTCTGGTCTCCCCTGCCCTGCACTCTTCCCATCCAACAGTATTTGCCTAAAAGTGTAATTTCGGAGTACCTGGTTTGTAGTTGCTCCATCTCTAAGCTGTAGCTGTAACAGCAGCTAGAGCAGGAGCAGCAGGATGCTGCCACGGCTGTGCCCCGTCTGAGCAGGGAAAGGCGGCAGTGAGCACCATAACGCTGCGGCACGAGAACCCTGCTTTGGGGCCAGGCTTAAATAATGCAGAAGTGCAGTGACAAGGCAGATCGCTCCTCAGACCCCACCTTCCCCCACGTCTCAGATGCACTGGGCTAACCTGAACAGCCAAGTCAGCACGTACCGGGGCAGCGAGGAGCTGCTTGTTCTCTGCTGTCCCAACAGCTCTGCACTTTCTGCCCCGCTGCCCAATCCCATTCTGCAGCAGCACGTCTTCAGCTGGCACCAGGAGCAGAGATGCTCAACACAAAGAGCTGCGCAATTAGGGCGGAACATGCGGCATCCCACAACGAACCCAGACACCTCCAGCCCTCATCCTCTGCCAAACCCCATCAGCGCCCAGCGTCTCTCCTGGGGCCCAACGCCCTGGTGCCGCTCTCTGGCTGGGGAGCAGCACCTGGAAGGGCTGGGTCAGGACCCGAGCTCTCCCTGCAGCATCCTGCCAGCTCACCTGAACTACCAAGCACTTCCCTCTTGAAACCAAAGCTGGTCAACAGCCACTGAACACGCTAAGTTATAATCTTCACAGCAAACAGGACTCTGGAAGAATAAAGTGCCACTGTCTAATCCTACGGCCATCTCTGAGGAAACCACCAATCCTCTTAAATGCAAGTAGCTGCTAAATCCCCAGCGTGCAGGAGGAGCATGGGGAGGCAGCACGGTTCGCTGGAGCCTTCGGTGTCCCTCAGGAAGGCAGACGAACCCTGGGGGCACACAAAAGCTAACTTGTCACATAGTAGTACAGAAGGATCTTTTTTTAGAAAAGATAAGTTAAATATAGCACGCTCCAGTTATAAGGAAGAAGGTTAAATAACATCAGAAGCTACACGACAAAACAAACCCGAGCCATCCCTCCAGATAACTCCTGTTTGGGGATGAATCGCGTTCTGCTCGCTCCCCAGCGGCTCATGTCACTCCTGTGCCATGCTAAGTCACTGCTACGCTCGCAGTCGCCCTCAGCATCAATTGTCTGCAGAAAAATCCACAGCCCTGGAGCCACGCTGGCTCCTGCGGGAGCTGTTAATCCCACTCAGTTTAGCACGCAGCCGGCTGCTTGCCGTGAATCCAGGCCTGCAAAGGAACTGCAGCTCCTACCCACTGCTCTCCAGTAAGCAGCTTACTTGGCCAGTGCCTACTGCCAGGGCTGCGGGCACAGCCTCCCGCCCGCACCCCCCAGCAGCCGAGAGCCTGCACCGCTCCCTCAAGCGGAGCGGAGCAGCTTCACGCTCTGACCCAGCCAGGCGAGCTCTCCTGGCTCCGCAGTGCGCCCTCCGTACTGACGCTGCTCTGCATCCAGCAACAGCGATGGAACAGGGAAGGGAACATACTTGAAAAAGAAATTAAGTTAAAAATAAATCAACCAACCTTTGCACTTGGCACGCTC
Organism: Alectura lathami; assembly: GCA_013399715.1. NCBI lineage: Eukaryota > Metazoa > Chordata > Aves > Galliformes > Megapodiidae > Alectura > Alectura lathami. Next base: position 2,757 of record VXAV01011059.1, on the reverse strand, counting down.
CACGAGAGGGATAAGCCCACTTCCAGCGTTACACAAAGCGAAGAGAACCACGCAGAGAGCACGGCAGGATCCCCAGCACCCCTCACGCCTTGTTTCAGAGTTGCACAGCTCTGGAAAGCTGCAGGGCTTCTCTTCCGACACCCACCCAGCAGTAAGTCCGCTAATTTTTACCATACACTGAACAGAAGCCTGAGCGTTTTAGGAGCGCAAACTTTACTGGGGGTATGCTTCAGATTCCGTACAGTGGAGCTGGCAATTGGCTCCACAAACTGCACCGAAGCAGCAGGAAAAAACGGAGTTTGCTTTGTGACTGGAAGATTTCCTTTTTCCAGAAGACGTCAGATTGAGCCCGGATCACCCCCAGCACTGGTCAGCACCGCAGAAACGGGAACACTGCGGTACCAGCGGATGCAGCACAGCCATAAACACGCGGTGCACAACAAAATCACCCCTACCCTGCCTTCAGGGATGGGGCTGGAATGGAAGGGGACTACGGAGCTACAGGATCCGAGCGAGCTGCAGCTGGAGCCAGGCTGACCGGGGCCTCCTCACCGCCAGGCTCACACCCAGCCCCCAGCGCATGCTTCTCCCCAAACCGTTTGTGACAGGACAAAACCCTACTGCGTCCAGTGTTACAGACAAGCAGCTCAGGTTCCGAAGAGGAAGAAGAGGCGAAGAGGAAGAGCTTCAACCAACGCACTGCAACGCGGGGTCGGCACCTGCCTCCTGCCGCCAGCTCGGCTCACCCGGGGCTCGGCCACGCTGCTGTCGCCGCTGGGTTAGCGAGCTGATCTGCTGTTAGAGAGATTCTCATTAAGCTAAATAATTCAGTCAGAGGTAGCAAAGAGTGAAGGTGTTTAAGCTAGGCTCCATTTCGATGACGATTTCACAGCACTGTTCGCTTTATTTCCCCTGGAAAGGTCTTGCAAGCGTCAACATCGTATGAATTCCACTTGCAAAAAAATTAGTATAACCTATTGGCATATGCAAGAAAAGAAACAGGATGCTGACCTGGCATCAAAGAGGAAAAAGGAAAGCCACTTTTAACACGCAGCTACGTCCCAGAGATAGGAAAATGGGGTAACATAAGTGCAGGATAAGAGCATGACACCTTGGGATGACAAAGCAGAACGGGACAGTGGCCCTGCTTGTTTGCAGCAATGAACATCACTGTCTCCTCTACCTGCCTTAAAGATTTTTTTTAAAAAATACCATTCTAAAATAATAGTGCCTTGTGGCTTCCTTTTTACAGGATGATGTGTACAAAAATATCCTGGGTAAACAGAAACAAACGCTGACAAATGGCAATCACGCTGGCTTCGTATAAAGGCTGATGAACGCCAGAGTAGAGACGGGCAGGGAAAGGGGCTGCACCTTCTACGAGACGCCATTCTGCACGCCCTCCCGGTGCCTCCTAACGCACACCTTCCCAGGTCAGCTGGCTCCAACGCTCTGACAGGACGCTGAACTCACGCCACAGCTTCCAGAGCTGAAGGGCTGCCCAGGGAACAGCCATGGGCTCAGGGAGCTCTGGCCTCGCCAGAACCACGTCAGTCTGCCCAGCTGCCACAGGCCTGCTAGAATCAATCCTAAATGCACCACCAGAACCAACGGCTGCGTATTCCCATGTTTAAAACCTCATTAGGTATCACCTCAAACCTTTAATCGCCTTCTTGACATACGTATTACTTTTTTTTGTTTATTATTTCTATTTAACAAGTTCAGTCGAGATACGGTTCCCTTTGAGTCAAAGTCTAAAAGCAGAATGGGAAAAGCAGAAGTAGCAGGCTGCTAGGAAAACACCACTGGAGAGAGGCAGGGCCACGGGGACCGCGCCTTCCAACCAAGAGCTCCCTGCTGCGGCCAGCACGGGGCTCCCGCTGCTCCCAGCGGCCGCGCACGCTCCAGCACTGACCTTCCGGGAGCCCAGGCTGGCACTGGGCACAGGAGTGCTGGCTTCTGCAAAGCCTGCAGCCCTCGCTCCCACCTCCTCCCAGCGCTCTGGGGCTGCACAGGGCCGCACGCAGCCCCCCGCTCCCGGGCACGCGCAGCATTTCACAGTCACCGCGGGGCTGGCCCGCTCCACTTTCCTGCAGATAACAGAGCTCGTTACACAACGGCTTAAGCTGATTTGATACAAGCAGCAAACAAGACTACAGCCCAGGAGGAAAATCTCCTTGAGCATGTCATTTACCATATGGAAAGAGCCGCCTGATTTATGTCACGGGAGGCGGAGCTGCGGGATCTGACCGGCACCCCGGGTCACCCAGCCCCGGGTTTCTCTCCTTTGCAGTCCCCATCCCCAGAGCACCAGCGGGCACCCAGCAGGGGCCGGCCCAGAGCTGGCTGCAGATGCAGCACCCAGACCGGGGCCACGCTCAGCAGCAGAGCGCGGCGCAGGGTGCGCGCTCGATGCCACAGTTACGCCGACAGCCGCTCAGGGCCGCCGAGGAGCTACGTTGTTCATTGCATGCTTTTAATTGCTGTGTTTCTTAGGATATCAAGCCTGGAGGAAAAAACACACAGGAGGACGTTCTGGAAAGTTATCACAGAAAATGACTTGTGCTCTGTCTGAAGAAGTAGAGGGGAAAAATCAGTTATGAAAGCAATGGCTTTATGAATTTAAAAATGATTAAAGACCAAAACTCCCCTACATCAACTGAGTTTTTTCTAACTGTGGCTTCTTGCAAGAGGTCCAAGCCAAGACTGTCCTTTTACGGTAGGACAAGGGGGAATGGGCTGAAACTGAAAGAGGGG
>VXAV01011057.1:103274-118590 GCA_013399715.1 Alectura lathami | reverse complement strand
GCATCATTTTTCATGAACCAGGAGTTCATTTTGTAGGTGTTTCTTATGTTTCGTCTATGCATGCTAAAAATACATATTTCCCTTTAGAATAGGAAAAAGTTGCAAGCAAGATTAAGGCAACACAAGGAGATCCAGAGTTTTACTAGTTTGTGGGGAGGGAAAGCAACAGATATGTTAGATTTTCTCTGTGATTCAGAATACTCAGAGATGCAAGGCTTGGTCTCCTGAAAGAGCCTTTCTTTTGTGAGGTTCACTCTTTTTTGCACATTATGCTAAAGTCACAGAAAATCTGCAGTCTGATTGCTGGCAAAATTCTCACATCTCAGTTAGAAAAGCATTTGCCCAATGCACTTTTTAGTCTTAGTTAGAAGTCTGAATCTAAACTGTTGTAACGGGGTTTCTGTTGCAGTACATGGTATCTAGTCATGAATAATACTAACAGATATTCTGCTTGTAAGGGTGCAGAAAATAAAAATCAAAGCTTTTGGTAGATATTATGCTGTTCTTTCCAGTAGTACCTGCCATTCTCACTTATGATCATGCTGTTAGTCAGAACTATACAATTTTGCTGAGTGTATGATCATTAAAATGATAAAAGCATGATCCTATCGCTATTGATTTTTCCACTGAATTTTCAGCAAGAACATTTTCTGCCCCTGAGAGCACTCCAGCTGTGCTGCACAACAGGCTAAATAATGCCTTTCTGTTTCCCTGAGAAGTTGCTTTCTTCATCTTCTGATCTAACTTCCTAACTCCATTTTATTTTTCTCTATACAAACCATTTTAAGGGTTCAATAAGAAAAATAAAAAGTAAGTAACAGTCAAATGAAAAGAAAATAAATGAAGAAATTATTTAGAAGTTGTTAAAGATCTTTCCAAGGTTAAACTGAAATATATTATCTCTAGATTTCATTTTTTATTTTAAAACTTTAAGGGTGCAGTTGCAATCTGTGAGAAGCAAGGTTTTCTATTTTGCAGTGATTTCAGGTAGCTGACTTCATAAGGAATGCAAAGAAACTAGGAAAAAAAAAAAAAAAGGGGGTAGCTCTTATTTTGGCTTTAATGAGAAGATGTTTGAAGCTTCTTGGACTTTGTTTATGCTGTCAGATTGTATATTTCACAACGAGCAGATACAGCTCTCCTAAATATGAAAGCACAATGCTATCTGCATTTTCTCTGAGCAGCAGGTCACAAGCTTTTTTTTTTTTTTTTGTTTCATGCATCATTCAAAATTTGTTTTAGTCATTCTGTGAAGTGAGACTCTACTGCATCCTTCTTGGCACAGAGGGAAAAAAATTGTAGTTTTCTCTGCTTTTCAGCAACACACTTGATTGGACATACATTTTGTTGCCATTATGCTGCAATGCCATGGGTTACGTCAGTATATCCATGAATTAGAAGAGAAAACTAGTCTTTTCCTTCTTCACTACGAGTGTGTTCTCTGTTTTTCAGGAGCACAAAGCCTGGATTTCTGGCTTTGGTAACACCACAAGCACAGCTAACTCAAACTGAGTAGGTTTTAACATTAGCAAATGAGAAAACTGTCCCTGGAAGGAAATAGAGAAACTATGGCATTAGTAGCTATGCATGAGCTGTGCAGCCTCTATTTTCCCTCAGTTGCTCATGATAATGTTATCAATAACCATTACCATTAACATGCCTTTAATAAATTTAATTTGTGACGCCGCTGCCTAGTAGTTGTGACATCCCCTAGTCTAGCCTAGAGATGCAGTGCAGGAAAACAAAATACTGCACATCATATCTGCACCTTACCTTCTCTGAGTAGCTAGGTAGCACAGTGTCATTTTTCTGTTCTTCGAGCTGTTAGTGTTCTGACCAAAACTAATCCCTGGTGTTTCAGGTAGTATGAATAAAACAGAAGAAACTTCAAATGTCATAATATATGTTTGAGTGTGACAATCAATTCAAAATTTCTTTATTTCATATTTCTATTTCTATATTTCATATCTACATTCAGTTCTGGGCTCCTCAGTACAAGAAAGACAGGGATCTTCTGGAGAAAGTCCATCTCCCGTATGAGGGAAGGCTGAGAGAATTGGGGCTCTTCAGCCTGGGGAAGAGGAGGCTGAGAGGGGATCTAATCAATGTCTATAAATATCTGAAATGCAGGAGCTGAATGGATGAGGCTGGGCTCTTTTCAGTGGTGCCCAGGGACAGGGTGAGGGCAAAGGGCAAAAACTGGAACACAGGAGGTTCCATACATATCTAAGAAAAAACTTCTTTACAGTGCAGTTATCGGAGCACTGGAGCAGGCTGCCCAGAGAGGCTGTGGAGTCTCCTTCACTGGAGGTATTCAAGACCCACCTGGGGCCTTCCTGTGCAACCTGCTGTAGGGAACCTGCTTTTGCAGGAGCGTTGGACTAGATGATCTCCTGATGTCCATTCTAGCGTCTACAATGTTGTGATTCTGTGATTCATGACCTATTTAAAGCTGCTTTGTGCTGCAGAAGACCCAATCAGAAACAACAGGAGGGTTCACAGCTGCAAATATAAGAAATGTGCTTTTATAAGCTTTCTATAAACATATCTTACACATACTGTACAGGTTATTTAAAACAATAAATGAATTTATTTCTTATTCTAAGTATACATAAGAGTAGTAAGAATACTGTCAATGTACACATCTTATTTTTCTTCTCATCTCTTAACCTATTACAGCGATTGCACCAAATTTTTCCTAACCTGCATATATTCAAGCTACTACGGACTGGATTTGTTTCCTTGTTAGTAACTAGTGAGTAGTTGTTGCTGAGCCCGGGATGACTTAGGTACAGATTAAATTTACAAAATTACTGAGATTAACGTTTAATACTGTGAAGGCATCTCCAGCCCCAAAACTCAGATTAGGAACAGCTGATAACAAACACATTTTATGCGAAGGTGAGGACTGGATTGATACTTAAAGCTACTGAGTGGTTCGTTTCAAACTGAAGTTAGAAAGCTGAAAGACTCCATGCTTTTTTATGTATTGCTGGTTTTGTTCGGTGTAATTTCTATTTTAACCTACAGGCGAGTTCATGTTGTTTTATCAGCATAGCAGCAAGCACTCCAGAAAGTGTTCAGTTTCTAAGCGCAGCCTTAGCATTATTTACCTCTCCTGTTATGAAATCTATTTCTCGCCTTGAAATTACAGAATATTTTACTTATTCTGTAATTTTGCATCAAAATACTGCTAAATCAACTCACAAACTGCCCCAGAGGCCTGGTTCTAAGCCCCATTCCTATCTGCACATGCCCTTTGTTCCTATCTTTTTGCATGATTAGCCATTAACCTGAAAATGTGCTTCCCTCTGCTCAGCTTTGTTATGACAATTATGAAGGATGCTATGTCTCACTCACCCTCTTTCTTTCCCATTTTCTCAGAAAAAGGTGAGTCCATGTGAATGTTTAACAAGTAAATAATTTTATTTACTTTTTATGTATTTGCATGGATTTACATATTTGTATAATGATCATTTAATACATGTATTCAAATATTTGCATGTAAATATTTTTACGTGTTGTGTAGGTGTATGGTGAAACCTAGGTTGTCAGTTGGCGTCCTGAGATTAAAGCCAGCCCCTCCTCTTCTATATTTTCTTATTCTTTCAATTTGCTAAGTCCAAGCTTCACCCTTGTCCCCTTCAGCCCTTCCTTCCATAGACCACTCAGTGTCAATTTTCTCCCCCCTTTTTTTGGTCATGACACTCACAAGCTTTCATATCTGCTTCTTAATGATCCCTCATTACCCTGCATGTAAGAGACATTGAGTCATCTGTCGGTTAAGCAGCCAGTACACAAACACTGATAGTATCATTTAACAAACGTTCAGACTGTATTGCTGAAAACTGTGCTTGAATGACTCAAAAACACTGCTTTCATTAACAGGATGCTTTACCTAAGCGAAGTGAGAGAGAAAAAGTCAGTGGATCTTTATAATGATTATAGATCATCTAGTTCCAACCCCCCTGCCATGGACAGGGCTGCCAGCCACTAGCTCACTAGATCAAACTGCCCAGGAACCCATCCAGCCTGGCCTTGAACACAGCCAGGGATGGGGCAGCCACAGCTTCTCTGGGCAGCCTGTGCCAGCGCCTCACCGCTCTCTCAGGGAAGAATTTCTTCCTGATGTCCAGCCTAAACCTCCCCTCTTTCACTTTCAGCCCATTCCCCCTTGTCCTACCATTTTCCACCTGTGCAAAAAGTCAGTCCCCCTCCTGCCTGTAAGCTCCTTGTAAGTATTGGAAGGCCGCAATGAGGTCTCCCCGGAGCCTTCTCTTTTCCAAGCTGAACAGTCCCAACTCCCTCAACCTTTCCTCATAGGAGAGGTGCTCCAGCCCTCTGATCATTTTGGTGGCCCTCCTCTGGACCCGCTCCAACAGCTCCACATCCCTTCTGTACTGGGGGCCCCCCATAGTGTGCTGGACACAGCACTCCAGGTGAGGCCTTTACAGGGCAGAGCAGAGGGGGACGATCACCTCCCTCTCCCTGCTGGCCACCCCTCTCTTGATGCAGCCCAGGATGCCATTGGCCTTCCTGGCTGCGAGAGCGCACTGCCGGCTCATGGCCAGCTTTTCGTCGATCACAACGCCCAAGTCCTTCTCCACAGGGCTGCTCTCAAGGAGTTCTTCTCCCAGTCTGTACACACACCTGGGATTGCCCTGACAATGAAATAATGAAAGGTGCAGAATCATGAGGAGGAAAATGCAACAACAATGAAAAAAAGCCAAATGTGTTTTTGGCTTTTTAAGGTGTCAGTGCTTTGCTCTGACAACACTGAAGTTAATATCAGTTTTGACACAGACTTTAATGGGAAAAACCTGTGGTTCAACATGAAAACAAATGTCTATTTTTTGCTTGCTCTTCATAACAGACCTATGAAAACTTATTAGCCCGTGTCTGGCAGTGGCATATATATGCTATTTATACTAGAGTCTCTTCTTTTCCAAGTCTGTACAATGCATAGTGTGCAATTTATGGCTTCATCTTTGGGCACAGATAAAAAGGTTCTGTAAGTACTGTGTCCCCATGTAGGACACTTCTGTTTTATATTAACAAAATTAAATAGCCTCCCCAGCATTTTAAATCCAACACTTTTAAAAATTTCAGTAGGATTGCAACTGAACACAAGGAAAATATACCTATGTAAACTACATCTTATCCTGAAAGCACAACATGACAGCTAGAAGGGAGACTACCTGTGGTAGAGATGAATGCACTCACTTATTAAGAAAATAAGCTTAAGGAGATATTATTTCAAGTCTCTAGTTTCTTCACTGAAATAAACAAAGACATGCTAACCCTGTAGCTTCAAGAAAAAAAAAAATCTGCCTTGTAATACTCTGTGATGACTCTTTTTCGGCCTCAGAGATGTCCTCTGGATATCTTTTGCTCTGTGTGCTCTGCATGCAGTGAGAGGGAAAGTGAGATAACATACCCCACAAGCTTTCATGTGCCTGTGACTTTTCTCAAAGCTGTTGCATCTGATGACAGCTGAAATGTCTGCAGTCATCTGATTGTGCAGGCAAGTGAATCCTATTGTCATCACTCTGAAGACTAAAAATGGACCTACGCCAGAAGAACTGCAATTTTAGCAAATGCAGTGCTTTGATAAACCAATATTGCTAAGATCAAGCAACGCTCAGTTTAATGACAACTGTTCTGTCAACTGCTTCCTGATTCAGCATTGTTTACAGATTGAGGAGCAAAGGTAATATTTAGAAAGGTTATTCTGAGGTATTGCTGTTGGATGCTTGTTCATTGTTATATTTTACTTTTTTTTTGGTTAAGCTACCATGTGAGGAAAGTGGTAAAATATACTTTTATATATCACAAAGAAATAAGAGATGTTGCTCTTGGGACTTTTTAGAAAATATTCACTACTCTGGAACGTAAAGCATGTGATTCTGTATTTCAGTTCCCTGAGGGTAAAGAAAGAATGAGATTATTTCTACACAGATAACTTTTAAACTATTCAAGTAGTTGTTTAAATGCTTGCTTCTGTTTCTTATCTAACATGGGATTGTTTAGCTTGGATAAGAGAAGGCTCCGGGAAGACCTCATTGTGGCCTTCCAATATTTGAAAGGAGCTTACAGGCGGGAGGGGGACCAACTTTTTACACAGGTGGATAATGGTAGGACAAGGGGGAATGGGTTAAAACTGAAAGAGGGGAGGTTTGGGTTGGACATCAGGAAGAACTTCTTCCCTGAGGGAGTGGTGAGGCGCTGGCACAGGCTGCCCAGAGAAGCTGTGGCTGCCCCATCCCTGGCTGTGTTCAAGGCCAGGCTGGATGGGTTCCTGGGCAGTTGGATCTAGTGAGCTAGTGGCTGGCAGCCCTGTCCACGGCAGGGGGGTTGGAACTAGATGATCTCTGAGGTCCCTTCCAACCCAAGCCATTCTATGATTCTATGATATGATTCTATGGATGGTGGTGGGGATAATAGCTGAATCCAAAGAAGGCAAAAGGCTTACTTTAGCCTCAGCTTTGGTTCTGTGGGTGATCTCCTGCCTTGACTATGTCAAGCAAGAATATTTCATTGATTTCAATAAAAACAGTATTTCATCCTGTTTGTATCACTAACATGCAGCAAATTACACTCAGGTTTCGGTAGACTCTTTATACAATTTATCTTTTCAACAGCCAATGCCAGAACGAAACTTCTCCTGTACAAGATAACACAGAATATGTGCTTCGGCAGAAACCTTCATAACTTCATACAAATTAAAGCCAGAGATGCCATTACATGATTTTTTATGTTAGGAAGGTACTATTGCCTTCCTAAGAAGATATGAATGCAGAATGAGAAAAAAAAATCTTCAGAGTCTCAAGTTGCCTACAGGGAGCTGCAGCATATGCCAGACACCAAGGCAGCCAAAGGCCTCAAAAACACCTTTTCATCTCTAACCCCTGATGTGCCACCCTTCTCTAGAAATTTCAATTACTGCATCATCTGTCTTTCTGTACATCAAAACCCACTAGGTTTCGCTTAGATATGCTTTAGCAGGTGAAAAAACTGTAGTTAGCAAAATATTTCTGTCTTCAGAAAAATTAAAGCACAAGCTACAGGTGAGTACAGCAAACACTAACGGACCACTGGTGTCTGAGGCCATCCTGGGGCAGATGGAGAATCTCTCCTACCACCTCTACCCTTCTCTCTGAAGTATTGTGAGGACAGAGGGAATTCTCAACTTTGTCTTTTTTTTTTTTTTTTTTTTTTTTTTTCTCTTCCTGATCTACATCTCTTGCTAAACTCATACCTTATAAGCCTCCAGTCAGTGATCAGAACATCTTGCTGGTACCTGGAGAATGGTCCTGCCCAGATATACTGATTCTTTACAAAAGGACCTTAAATAACAGAAGTAAGGGCTGGTAGAGACCTAGACAGAAGCCATTATCTCTAGAGCACATACAACATTTTGCTGGTAACAAGATACAGCAGAGGTGAAAATCCTGTCCTCCATCAGTGCATAGACTGTTTTTCTTTGCCATCGGCACACACTGATAACTGCTGTTGTTAGCCAGAAACAAACACTATGCTGCCCTCATGATCACCAGTTCTGATCTCTGTGTATGCATTTTAAGCACTTCTTACACCCACCACCATCTCGTCAGTACTTGAAATTCTTTACAATCTGTAAGTCCTTCAGATCTTAACAAAACAGCCTTAAATATCTTCTATTTATGGTCTAGCAAGAAGAAGAGAATTATGACAGCCTAGTTGACTATTAATCCCTTACTGTTATTTCTTACTGAAAAAATACTTAACCAATACTAAGCCTTCATAGCTACCAGATGATTTTATCAAAAAATCTACTAGTTTTTAACTGAAAAAAAACTTCAGCTCTAAAACTAACTCTGTAAAAATAACTTGCCAGTGATAATATAACTTATCAATAGGAGTAATAGTATAATGAAAAGTAGTAGAACATAAACAAGTGCAAGGTAACGCTAAGCGTCAAAGCAAAATGGATATGAATGGCCTCACCAGTCATGATTCTGGAGTGTACGCAGATCACAAATAAGGTGCTAGTTAACAATATGAAGCTGTCACAAAACAAGAAAGAGTAGATTTGGATGCATAAACAAACATGACATCTTTAAAACATCTGAGAAATTCCTCCTGATTTATTCAGCACATTTAATGTCTCAGCTGGAATACTGCATCAAGTTTTGGTGACCGTATTTCCAATGAAATGTGGTGGAGAAAGAAGTTGATAGAGTTGAAAGGATGACAGAAAATTACAAAACATGATGCCCAAGAAAAAAGAAATTGACATCATTTGTTCTAAAAAGGGATACATATTGAAATATATGCTGATTTGAGCCTTTCCTGGTTTGAGGGACGAATAAATCTTATTTGCTTCAGAGAAAAATTTTCAGGGAAGCCTGCATGGAATTAGGACATCGTGTTTCTCTTTGATGCTGTTTTTGAAAAATCTTAGAGAAATCTTTGAAACATCATTAAAGGAAGAAAAATAAGGTCCTTGAATTCAAATAATCCTGACTAGTTTCAGTTTAGATTATATCTTCAGGGAATTTTTTTTTTTTTAATTATGCAAAAAATTAAAAATTTTAAGGAATTATTAGTCATGATTCTCAGGCTACAGGAAGAATAGACACACACACAAGAAAGAGTAAGGAAAGTGCATCACCTACTCAGCTGAAATAGCTGAAAGTACTAAAGATACTTAATAAAATATCAACTTAACGTTTAATTTTAAAGGAAGCTTTAAATATCAGTTTCTTTGAACTTTTGTACCACTCTAATTTCTAGCACTTATTGGCAGTTTTTATTACTACAATAAGAAAAAATACTTTTATTAAAGCTAGTCTCCAATCATCATTGTGCATTTAACACATAGAAATGTAGAAGAGAAGCAATTAAAACTGAATTATAGTTTTAAACAACATTATCAAAATAGAATCATAGAACATTATCCATTATGTTTAAAATGTGGGAAAATTTTTTTTCTAGCAAAAGTATTGAATATTGTTTCATTAATGGACCCAGGAGTAACAGTATTGCAAGAGCTAAAACCAGAATCCATTGATTTTGATCCAGTTCCAACTGGCTAAAGGGAATCATCTGGAGAAAAAAAAAAAAAAAAATCAACTAGAGTTTCTGCTTTTAAAAGAAATTATTTAATATGGAATTACAAATGAAAAAGTTGTCTACAGTTGAGCTTGTCAAATACCATTTATCCAATACATTATTCATTGATATTTTTGTTTTTTTTTTTCCTCGACTAATTTATTTAAACAAATACTTCTTGTGATATTGAACCAATTCTTCAGCAGCCAAAATATTATGTGTCAAATATATTATTTAATAAATAGTGACAGTATTATTCAAATCCTTTAGCCAACTGTTAGTTAGTTAGTTAGTTTATTTATTTATTTTCTGCTAGCTGCAATCTCTAACATGGAATCAAGCTGCTTAAATAGAAATTGATGATGCACATCAAATGATACTAGACAGTGGTGATTAGGTATAAAATTTCAGCTCAGACAGTGCTGTATTTTCCATTAGTCTGTCTCTTCCAATTGTCCTTTGACAATTTTTTTACTCTGATTCTTCTTTCCTTACACTTTCTTTCGTTCCAACCTATCATATTATTTCCTAGAAGATAACTGTCTTTTTTTTATATGGCTTATAAAGTCCGTAGCTTATCTGGGAGCTGATTCAATATTGTACTTGAGAAATGCTTATTACTAACAATCCTTAACTATTGCTAAAAATTTTACTGCAATTTAGCTACTCAGATATGACTTCATAAAACCAGAATTCTGAGAATGGATGTTATTTGTGTGCCAGAGAATGATCTGAGTCCTCTGCTTTAGTTATTACTGCTGCTGAAAAATGCGGAATGTACAGTGCAGCAATAGGCAGGAGAAGAAATTTCACAGTTAGAAAAACATTAGTATAGATAACTGCACAGAAACATTGCCTGTGAGAAGGGTGCTGAGCAAGTGGAAAAAGAATTTGTATCAGTAATCATGAGTTCCTCCTTTTCTGTATGCCCAGTGCAGGATATCTGGAGCTTACCTTTGTAGAATCATTGAACATTCATGACTGCAGTCAGAGCCAGTCAGAATCAATTCTGTGCAACACCACAGAATTTTTAGTTTCTCCATAAAAATTCTAAAGAAATAAAAGGCCAGCAACTCAAGAAGTAGGTTTATGAAATTAAGCTTGTGAAGTTCTCACTTTCTTAAAAGGAATTATCAGTGATTCTGTAGTGCTTAGATGTTATAAAATAAATTTGTATTATTTCTGAAGTACTTAAGTTTTAAAAGAAATTAATATTTCATTAATGCTTAAACTGGACATTGTGTATTAAATATGGCTCATGACCCTTCACCAAATAAACAGGCTTTAAGCAAAGATTGAATAGTTGCTTACTGAGTGAGACAGTAACCTTTTGGTAACGTACTGATTCTGTATTGAAGAAGTGAATATAGAGCATAACCGCAAATACAATTATTTCAGCTTAAGTGAGAGGCTTATGTTCTAGATTTATTGTACTTTATTTTATTGTTATTTTTGAGTGTTTGACTTACAGCATTGAAACACTTGGAATAACAAGCATGCCACATGGTGCAGAAGGCTGAGCCTGGGGTGGAACTGCCACAGGCAGGGTCCCATTGGAGTGGATGTCCAGTTCTCCTGGCTCCTTGTTGTGGGTCTGACCTGAACATGAGGGTCTGGGGCTACATCTTGCATGAGTGTGTGGTGCGTGTGTCATATAATAGAATCTTTTAAATACAAATTGTCATTCACCCAGTATATCCAACCTGTTGAGTAAATAAATTCTGGTTTATATGCCCCTGTTCTTGCGGCTACCCCACCTGAAATTTGACCAGGTTTTAAACACTGAAGATCCTCCAGACTTTGTGGAAGTTGAAATTGACAAGTTAACAGTGGATGAAATGTCCAAATTTATTCATATAAGGGGCATAAATTTCAATTTTATATTATCAACAATGATTGTATCTAACCCCTGTTTTTTGTGAATTCAATCTGTTTCTGCAAGTTTTTTTCAAACTAAATGTGGGTGGAACTGAATCTTACTCAATAAAGCTAATTATTGAGTTCAAAGTTGAGAAAAGAACAGCTAAGATGGTAAAAATATCTAAATGCATGTGTAGCTGTAAGTATGCTAAAACTGCATCATCTCACAAGTTGAACTAATTGACTTGCTCTGCCACAAAGAAGTATGAATTTGACTTATATTTTACCTCCTCAGTGATTTTATTTTTTCTTTTCAAACACGAAACAGGAAGAAGGCAAATATTTTATGTTGTTTTCCATGCCCATGTGATGTTTATTCCTATGTCTCAGAAAGTGAAGCTTGAACTTGAAAATAAACTCAATAAACTATCTTGTCTTTCTTTCTTTTTTCAAAAAAAAGGAAAAATCAGATAGTGAGACGTACGGACATACGTGGGACATAACTCTCAGTCTGTCAGTTGGTCTTACTGCTTTCATTCTGGGACAGATTTAGAAGACTGTATTTCACAGCTGTTATTTCTAGTTGTGATGCAACTCTTAGAGGCTCAAGGTACCAGAAAGTTCGTGAGAACTAACACTGTAAGTACCAAACAATAACATAAATCAGTCATATAATCTTTCCACTCTGAGTGATTAGGTCTAACACTGCTCCTTAGCTGCAGCAGTCCTTTTTGTTTGTCTGTGTTTATTTATTTGTGTGAATTTATTTTAACACTGCTCTAAGGACTGGATGCATGTCCAGATCTACTTCTGTTATTTTATCTCTAAACTTGTTTGCTAACAATATGACTAGCCGTTAGCTGTAGAAATCCAACCAAAAAGGTGAAGCAAATACAAGAAGAACAAGCCCTTCTTCTTATTTGGTATGTTTTATATGAAAACAATGCTTTGTTTTACCTATGTTCAATCTGAGCCTATTTTTGAATCTCAGGCTCCCAGTGGCTAGGGCACAAACGTATACATGAGAAAGAAAAAAATTTGTCCAAAAAAAAAATTCCAAAATATGGAAACTCATAAACTGATACTCAAACTGTTATGTTATCTATATTTCCTTAATTAAAAAATGGATGACTGTGACTGATAGTATAAATTCTATCTGTATTGTATCAGTAGTTTAGAATTCCATAATAATTGAACATAATTAAAAGGATTGACATTAATAGTCTGGTTTCCAAGAAAATCAACACAATATTTAGAGTTTTTCCTCTTTCTTCACAGTAAAAATTTCATAGAAGTAAAGAATGGTATTTTAAATTCTGAAAGAAAGGACTTTAGGATATGTTGTAGGATGTCTCTGAAAGCAAAGATGTTCTAACTGAACCCAAAGTTATTTTAAACCTACTTGATCCACAACCTGGAGTATTTTTCCTACATGAGCAGGAAGATGATCTCAGAAAGTTATTGGACATAGCAAATCTCATGCAACTTTCTTCCTTCTTATAGCAGATGCAGTGTTGTCAAAAGAAATTGCATGTCTCTGCTTTCAGCTGATGGTGTCACTGACAAATAGAACTGCCATTTACCTGCACACACACAGTTCATGATGCAATTACTTTAGAATTCTAAATATGGCATTACCTTAGGTGTCTGGCACAAATGATATGTTTGAGAAAGAAAAAAAAAAAGAAAATCCTTGAAGAAGACAGTAAAAAGAAGAGACTCAGAGAATTGTCCAGAACAATGAAAGGAAGACCTGCATACCCTACTCCACAGAAGCACCATGACCCAAACTGTCCTTGTCTGGAAGCCTGATTCTGGGTGCCTGAGCTGACAATCTGGCTCTTAACATTTAAAAGACTGCTAATGATTTGGGAAACAGTAATGATGCTACAACTCACATTACAGTCGTGATATTACTTTTATGGATATAAATAACTGCATTAACTGAAAATAAAGAGTTGTTCAACAAAACTGCTAATGAGTCTGTTTTAAATTACTAAATGGCTTCTATATTGTATTTAGAAAACAAGTTTGTCAAACGTATGATTTATCTGCATGATTTTATTACTTTTGATCATTGTTATGTATAAATCAGAATTTGCAGATTCAGGAAGAAAAAAAATTGCATACTACAGTGACATTCTTCTTTATGAATAGTTAATCTTTAGTTTAATGGGAAAAAAAAAAAAAAAAACATATTGGAACTGCAGTATGCTTGGCTGGCTTGTTTCAGGTGTGTGGGATAAAAAGCCACCTGTCCTTTTTCCTGTCCAAGATATAGATGGCATGTGGGCCAGACAGAGTTGATGTCTCAACCCTAGAATTACTCTGAGACTACGTGCCTCCAGGGCATACAGTAAGAGGTGGCAAACTACCCCTGCAGTTTGGCTGTAGATTGAGAAAAAGAGACTGCAGAGGGGTAGTGCCTCACCAGTACTTTGAGACAGCTTGAAAACAAAGGAGCTCCAGGAGGCACTTCTTCACAAAATACCCAGTGCTGATCTGAGGGAGTCATACAGTCTTGACACTCTGGAGTTCATATCTACATTTTTTGTATTTTACACAGCCTTTGATCTGTAAGGGCACATTATGTCAAGAGGGGGGAGGAAAAAAAAAAAAAGAAAAAAAAAAGAAAAAGAAAAAGAAAGATAATATTTAGCAATTACACCAAGAAAAAATTACAAAGATGTATGCTAATTTCCTTGTTGAGAGTTTGTTGTTGCAAACATATGGCAAATTAAGGGTCTCACTCTGCATGTTTTGAAGCATCCTGCATTGCAACCTAAATAAATACTCAAATTCTGCTACACTGATGTGAAGCCATGGCAATTGTCCTGATAAATGAGATGTCTCCAAATTTACTACAGTAAACAAGGACAGCAGCTTAGCCCATGGGGATTTGAGGGTAGTCATCATCTTGTAGGAACAGAGCCAAAGCTGGGGCATTTCCACAGCTGAAGAAAGCAGACAAAGCATATGCTGCCACTTATAAACTAAATGTCACTTTTCTTCTAAAGCTGTCTTTACTGTAGGGCTGCTATTTCTTGTTTCCCCACGGTCCCTATAGTAACTATAAAAATTTCATTTCTACTCTAAATATTTAAATCCCAGTAAGACCTGTTAACATTTTGGAGAGCAAACACAAAGGAGCCACGTGATTAATTTGCACTGTTCCACGCCTCACTGTCATATCAGCTGTAACTCTTTTTGTGTTTTGGGGTATAGAGATTTCTTAGTAATTTCAAATATAATGTGTTCTGGGATAATCTAATTGTTCCAAGAAAAGCTGGTTACAGCACATTAGTAAACTGCTGGAAAAAAANAAAAAAAAAAAATGAAAATGTTAAAAAAAAAAAAAAAAAAAAAAAAAAAAAAACGACACTGGATTTTTTGGGATAGATGAATAATGAACACTGCTAGTGCTAATGGTAGTGTATTTTCCTTCTCAGACTATCTGCATAGTTTTAATATCATATATCATAGTTTAAATATCATTTATTTCATGTAATTCATTGGGTTAGCAGAAAATTAAGAACATTGTTCCAAGTTCTGTTATTATTGATCCCAGGCCAGTCTTACTGAGCACATCAACATAATACTATTGCCATAGGCACTTGTGTCAGTTGGTACAAAATCAATTTGATCTACTCTCATACTTGAAATCATATTTTATTAATGAGAAACAGAAGAAGATACATTTTGAAACAAAATAACTGTGATCCTCTATAGGAGCTTCATTAATTTATAATGGTCTTTATAATGACCTTGAAAATTGTTCACTTTTATCCTTTCAATGAATAGTGATTTGTTCCTGTGACTATCAAGAAAAATTTCTTCAGGCAAGTTTCCTGATACCCCATAGCACATCAATCATTACAGAAAATAAAAACATACTTTAAACAACCTCAGCATGGTTATACCCACAGGCACAATTTGGCCAACAGAAATTTAGTATCTGTGGAAAACAAATAAATATTCCTGCTTGTTACTTACATGGAAGATGGTTGTAAAGGAGCCGTATGTTTATTTAACATATCTGTATAGCTTTTATTAATTGAATCTAAATACTGGCAACAGAAGTCCACTGGAGCTATTACATATAAGTGCAGATCTCCTGTGCTATTATTTATAAACCAGTGACTAAAAATACATTTTTATTTTAATTTTTTTATCTCTTACAGACAAAATACTGCCATAAACTTAACTATTACAATAAAATAATCAAAGACCTGGTGTTCACTTAGCAACACAATAGAAAACGTTGGAGGAGGAGAATAAAATAAAAACCAGAGCAGTTAAGGCAGCCTTAAGCTCTGTCTGTGGCCTCCTAGGGCTTTGCAATAATAATGACAGCTACAAATGG
>VXAV01011057.1:73150-84945 GCA_013399715.1 Alectura lathami | reverse complement strand
AGGAAGAGAATGAATAATTTTGGGAAGACAAGAAAACATGAAGAGCAAAGCAATGTATTAAAAATCCCATGAAATAATATCTGAAATTCTCTCCTGCTGCTTTTTATCAAATAAAAAAGCACCTGTCTATGTTTAAAAGATTTATTTCAAATAATCTGTGAAAAAAAGAATTGTTAACTGAAGCAAAATAAATCCAAACACTGAAATAAAAGTGACCGAAGGGATTAAATAGAGTAATATTTCAGAGAATCAAATACGGGTTAAAGTCAAAAATTCTGCTACAAATAACCATTATTTGGAATTCCAGGGTTAAAAAATTATGCCAACATAGTAAGATTTCTTTAAATAACTGAAGTAAATATTCTAATTTAGCTGTATCTTCACAAGTAATGATGCTCACCGCAATTGCATTGCATGCTATTAGCAGAAAACATGACACAATTTGGCCCCTTGTAGAATGAGAGTAAACCAAACATATTAAGCATTCAAAGAGCATTTATGCATGTTAAACATTAATATATTATGTGTTCATGACTAATGAAAATTTTAACTTCCATTAGATGTTATGATGTATGCAGATGATTTGATGCCATTGATAGGAAAATAAATTAAAAGGCAGCGGGGCTCAGTAACATACTTACACAGCGCACTGGTAGTATGAAGTTCTGGCTAGCTGCAATTGAATGGATGAAGTAAAGAATTCTATTGTTTCCTGCATGGAGTTCATCTCAGAATACCTGGTTCATATGAGCAATCATAGCTCATCTGGTGAGTTTCACATAGTTCTGCCCAGTGACATGCAAAGCACTAAAGTAGATCCTAAGGGTCCTTTATACTAGGCAAGATACAAAACATGAAGCTCAGGGACAAGGGGAAAAAAAAATAAATAAATGTATCTCTGACTTTCAGCTCCCTAAGCAAGAATCCACATCCACTAAGAATCTCTAAAAACTGCACCCATGTGGGCTTTTATTTTTATTTTATTTTTTTCATTTTCCACTAGGACGAGACCTGCAAAGGGATATAGTTACTGATGGTGCCAAGGTGGGGTGGGTGGGGGAGTAGGAGGAGATGTTCCACCCACAGTTTTTTTTTGCATCCTCTATATACAGTGTTGGAAAGGGACAAGGGTGGATGAAATCTGTCCTCAGAAGCACTCAAGACCCAAAGAACTTCCTTCTGAAAACAGTGTGATATGAATGCTTTATAACTATCACTGTTTCTGCTAATTGCCAGAGTTATGGATCTTTTCCCAGCTTTATAGTTTGAGTTTCTGCCTGCTGCTACACCAGTGTACAAATCTGAAACAAATCAGCAGAGGAGCTATTTCCTCATATCTGTTGCATGAGAAAATGGACTGGAAATATCTATTACACTGCAGAGTACACCAGGAGGGCTGCCTAGCTAATGAACCAATGCAGCCAACGTCTGGCATGAAGCAGGGCATGAACTGCTGAAAGAGGTACACATCACCTCCTGGCAAGCTGGCATGCAGTCTGTTATAAAGCTATTTATCATGTTGTCAAAGGGATCAAACCAGCACTGCTGTGCAGAGATCTCTGTCACTATGACAATGACGTTTTCCTAGGGTGTAGTGTCACCTAACTGTTAGATGCCAAGCTTAGCTTTAATTTCTGACGCAGCACATATACATCATTGCTCTTCTTCTTTGCAACCTTTCTTCTTCCTCACATTTTAGTGCTGAAAAGTGGGAAACATTTTATGTTTGCTATTTAAACACTCAAATCAGATGCCAATCTGTTAATGGTAAAATTAAACTGGCAACACTGAAATCCATCATGTAAGCAGAAGCATGAACATTCCTTTCTTGCAGGCTGCTGAAACAGCTTAGAGTAAAACTGATTTAACTTTTTCAGGTAATAAATCTAGTCTCTTCTGATGGTGACATTTCCTATTTTCTTGACATTACAAGAAACTCTGTAAAAATAATTTTCTTAAGGAGAATTATCTGAACAAAGATATGACATTTTTCTCTTTTCTCTAATTTCAAACTCTACAAAGATAATTCATGAAACACCTGAAGTAGATTTAAGACATGCATCATAATAATTCTAAAAACAACTTTCATAAGTTCATAGCTAAACCACTAGCTTTAGAGTCCATTCAAAGAAACAGAATTTCCAGCAATATACATGACCTAATCATGATAATGGATAAAATTAATTTAGGATGCAGATAATAACCTTTAAGGAAATTTAGACAGGACTTTCTGATTATGATGGGTGCTATATGAGCCATCTAGCAATGTGGTAGCAAACTATGTGTGAGAGGGAAAGGAAAAGTTTAGAGATAATGAAGATGACTATGCAAAGACTGGTGGGTCTAAAGTTACACAGACATCTCCTGGAAATCCCTTCCTATGTAGCCACCACTCAGGTCTTACTTTTCAAGCATTTATCTATTTATTTGTGCAGCTTGAAAGCTCCTTTTCTTCTGGCCTGGGCCCTAGATTGAAGAAAAGTTTCAATATTTACACATTCTATCACTCTTATAACTGACAAAGCCACTGATCTCTGGTACTTTTTCCCTCACTCATCTTTTCCATGCAAAACATAACTTCAGTCAGTTGAATCTTGGATATTGTCTCCTCACATGATTTAAGAGCAATAATGGTCAAAAATCATGTTTAACGTACAAAGTAGGTTTTAAAGATAATGACACATAGCTCACGCATCTATTCGAAGAAGGTACTAATCAACATTTTTAGGCCCTCTGTGCATTTGGGAGATTTCTGTCTTAAATCTGGTCTGAAATAACATTCTGCATTTATTAGAATTAATTTACGAATGGTCCCAATTTAAAAAAATAAAAACAACTTCCAAAGCCAAGAGCTCTTCTAAGGTCTTTCCAGAATTTCAGTTCTGCTTCATTGTCTTTCTGGATGGTTTCTTTTCTCCTCTCAAGTTTTCTTGTGCTGTCAAACTCATCAACAGATATCCTAATGTTTGCATTCCAAATCAAGTCCAAGAAATCTCTCAGCAGAAAAAAAAATGAAAAGTTTTCAACTTGATTTAAAGGTCTTTGTCCTTGAATTCAACACAATTTAGAACACTTACTGTGCAGTCCTATCAAACCTGTCTACAGAGAGTAAGTTCTCAGTTAATAATTACTCCACCATGACAGATACTTTTTATTAAGGGATCAAAAAACATAAGCTAGGCACTCTGAGCAGAAATTCTGAATACAAACCTGTTATGTCAGCAGTCACTTCTTTTATAACTGTCTTCATTGCTTCTACCATTTTATCAGGAGGAAAGGTAGCTGTCACATCTACTAGCATTTTTTAAGTCTAAAATTGCATATGTAATAAAGACATGCTTGTCTACTGCTAACTTCAGTCTTCAATAGGCTAATAAAGTCACAGATTTGGCCCAAATTGCCTTCCCTAACAAAAAATCTTGTGCATGGTTTTAAATGGCTTTACATATAAAGCATATAATTAAGTGGAAGTGTTCATAAGATCAAGGCTTAAATGTGAACACTAGATGTTGATACTGGTATATTTATGTATAAACTAAAATATAATCTTAACTGTCATTTGGCAGTTAAAATCCTTTAGAATTATTTGGCCTTTTAACATTAGAGTTAATCTGGTTGACCTGATACATACTGCAGATAATCATTTAAGGCACAGCTAGCATTAAGTGCTGTGTTAACAGTTCAGTAGTTTTGATATGGATTGTATGGGTATCATCCTTCTAGACTAGTAAATTAGGTTAGATTAGCACTTAAAGATAAAATTGTGCATTGAATTAATCAAAGTATGTTATAATTTCTAGTTAAAACTTTGAACATCTCATGCTAAATGAATATGCATAGAACAAATTTGTGCCATCTCTGAGACAGCAGCGAGCAGTGTGTCAGGGGACAGAGCACACCAGCTGCACGGCCGTGATCACAAGTCTTCTGCACTGCAACCATTTGCCATGGGGAGGCACCTTCATGGCAATGCAGCTGGCATGCCTTCTTGCGCAGTACTGCAACCAAGCATACCAAAATGTTGTTATTTCTTCAGTGTCTTAGCCTCCTTGATGACAATTACACTCCTAGTGGGATGGCCAACACAACCTTCCTTCAAAGCAGAGACTTTGAAATTCCTGGTGTCAGATGAAGGGCTAGACATTTCATCTCTGAGGATTCAGGGGAAAGGTGGAAGGAGGTACTAACAGCCTTACTAAAGACCTTTGCGTTCCTTTGCTCTACACTGTGTGATGATGACATTTTCCGGATCAGATCAGCAAAGAGACCCCGGTCAGGACATCCTATGGGCATCCCAATGGGATCTGATCCCATTTCTCAGTGTAGGACCAAAATATCAAGCTGAACTGAACAACCCACCAGATTTCTCAAGGGAAATCTAATTAGAGCTATATTTCAACGCTTGATACTTGCACTAGCAAGAGGTCAGTTTTATTTCCCTCCCCAGCAGTTTTTTGAAAGCATTTAGTGTGTTGATTACATTTTAAATAAACTAATACATTTACATCAAATACAAGCAATGTTTCTGACCTCACAGTGATCACTCTAAAAGTAGACTTTCTACAGCTACTGCACCAAATCAAAGTGAGCTCTTGAAACAGTCAGTTTTCAAAGACATAGAGAAAATAGTGCTGCTGGGAATGAGAAGCATCTAAAACTCCCTGGCTTTGCTGGAGGGTCATGGAGAAGATTCAGACAAGCTTTGAATCCATGCATGAGTAGCTGTACTTAAAAGCAGCCGCAAAAGCTAGCTGTTTTTGAATATAGAAGTACCTCAAGTTCTCTGTTCCTTCTTAATAAGGTACTAAAAGATAATGAAGTAACTATCTTTGAGTGTACAGGAAAAATATTTTACTCCTAAGAAAAGTGAAACTTTTGAAGGACACCATTGTCATCATATGCATTTCTCAAAGAAAAGAATTTCTTTCATTTCTCCAAATTTGAGAAATATTTGACTGACAAGCGCTTAGCAAGTCAGCCATGTAATTATGGCATACTGACTGATTCCATTAGAAGAGATCAAATAGTGATTGGAACCATAGATATAAAGCTACTGGAATGACAGCTGCACAATAGAAACCTAAATCAGGAAAAGCAGTAAGGACATGTCAAAAAAGATGCTAGAAGTAAAGCAAGATACAGTTACACTGGATGTGTAGATTAACACAAGGGGAAACTTGGAAAAAGGAAAGTCAAAATAAAGTGGAAAACTTCACAGAATAGCAAGAAGCTGTGATGGATAAAAAATTCATTAGATATAGAAACGTGCACCAATCCAAACATTTAACATCTCTATTTAGATGCCACGTACTTCAAATTTTTTTGCAATATTTTACAATTTAACAAGCACATCAATGTTATGTACAAAGATAAGTGTTCAAAAATCTGAAGAGGATTTTTAGAGATAGCCTGAATCTTCAAAACTGGAAGTAGGGAATGAAGGCTGAAGTATTTCTCTACATATTGAGCAAATTTTTCTAAATTATAGATAGGATATTGATACCCAAGTAAATATGTGACAAGAAAATGTAGTTAACTTCCGAGTGAGAAAACAAGACCCATCAAAACACCTTAGAGGGAAAAAAGTAGTTAATTCTGAAGAATAACAAGATCTTGAACAGTAAATCAAAACCGGAAAAGAATAGGACAGGATAGGACAGGATAGGACGGGATGGGATGGGATGGGATGGGATGGGATGGGATAGTTCAGTTGGGAGGGACCTTCAAAGATCTTCTACTGCAACTGGCTGATCACTTCAAGACTAATGAAATAGGTCACATGTTGTAAATGCTAAGGAAATAATTATGCTAAGCATTTACCAGCAGGTTTAATTCAGAAGTTGAAATACAAAATTACAGAATTGTTCTACATTCACAGATACCAGCTAAAACAGTTTGATGCTGCATTATTATTCACATTTGTTTGAGATTGTATACTTGGAGCATATTGGTACAAATGTGCATGTGTAAATTTGTAATACATAAAAAAAGGGCATAGCATAATATGTCATAGTGTACATTAAACCTGCATTTACAGGACATGAAATTCTGTAAGTTTTTGTTTTGTGATGGTTCACAGTTTAATGAAGAAAAGAGACAGTGTCTCCTACAAACTGTTTAAACTTCTTTTTCAGGAGACTGTATTTCTACATTTAACACCACAGGTATGGGATAGAACAGTCTGATGAACAAAGAAATTAAGTCAGTTAAATGTTATTCGAAAGGCTACAGAGGCTGAATGGGTTTAGCTCTGCTAAACTTAAGGGCATCACCTTTCCAGCACAGTACATCACCGCTGAAATTGTGTTTAGCGGGGTAAAGCAGATTCTCAATTTAGCAAAACTGCAACAGACAGTAGAACAAATTGTAACGTGCACCAAGAAAAACTGATAAAGACACAAAAAAGGCATGATATCACAGGGATCCTGAAGTATGAAATCCATTATAAAATTGAGTTACCATTTTTACATAGGTATTTTATGAATTTTAACAGATTATAGATATCAGAAAGGTTACTACACATTTCTGTGAAGTACAGAAACCTGAAGGTAAGGTTTCTGTTACCAGTTCTTACTGTCAGGTAAATAGTCAGGTGGGATTTCCAGAGCTAGCCCAGGAAAAAAAAAAAAAAGATTCTAAATTTATCCTGAAGAAAAAGTAGCAGAAACTGCAAAGGAGCTGAAACATGAATATTTCATAGCAGTTCAGTTGGAATACAGGAAAGATTAATTACACATTGCTAAATCAGTTAATGTAGCTGAAGTTGTGTTTGGCAAAAGGAATATGCGCTAGCATTTTTAGTAACAGAATCAGATCAGCAGGCAAGTCAGATACATATTTAACATAAACACTGAGTGTGAGCCCACTCTTAAGATTCACATATGGCACAACTCACAGCCAGAGATAGGCAGCAGCCTCTGATCCCTTGTCATTTTATGGCATCTTCCATGGTAGGCTTGTCTCACATCATCTTTCTCCTTTCGTTAAGTTATTGCACAGTCTTATCAAAACTACCCCAGAGCAGTGTTTTCGTTAGGTCTAGGCCAATGAGGTCTTAAGTTTTTGTGCTTGGTTATTTTCCTCTTTCTGCTCCTTGACGTGTAACTGGCTGGCTCAGCTGTCCTTTGATTTCTGCTGACTACCAGAAGACTCTGCTGCCTACTCTAGGCAGGCAGTTTTCTACTGGATTGGACTTTCTTGCCTTGCGTGTTGAACAGCCACGTTGCTTTGTGTTGATGCCTCAGCTCCTTTTACTCTCTCTACTTTTGCTTTTTGCAAAAGCTTTCTGCTTTTTGCTGAACCCTGCCAAACTCCCCTCAAACTATCACTTCAGCTATAAAAAAGTCTAAACATTCCAAAGATGTTATATAAATTTTCATTAATTTTTGCCGGAAGCTATGCAAACTATGTAAATTATTTGGAGCCTGAAATCCTCTGGAAATGTGCTAAGGTGTTCTAATTGCCACAATATTTTCTTGACCTAGGCCTAAATACATATGGAGAATCTCTGGGAAATCTATCCATTGTTCATTTTGCAACATGGATAAATTGAAACAGCATGAAAATATCATTAGGGTGACAATGAATGTGCAAGATATTGCAATATTCACTTCTGAAAGCCTTCATTTTGAGTAACATATTGCACCTGATATAGGTTCAGGTATTTGTAAGCTTAAACGTCTAAGTGAAAATGTATGGGTCGCCTAGTAAACGTTAACATTCATCTGAAAGCACTGACTTAGACAGCAAAGGTGTTTCTAGAACTGCAGAACAGTGGTATTTTTCAGCATGACAGTCAATTGGTATAAAGAGGACTACAACAGAACTAAGAAAAGCAGAGACAAATTCACATACAGCTGCATCTGTGTTCACTATATTTCTGTTAGAAACCATGAGAAGGCAAACAAACACTTTAAATCTCTCTTGTCTGATATACAGGCATATAGCATGATACTTCAGGTTACTGTGAGGCTGGTAACCATTAAAATGTGTATTTAAATTATGATCACTCTACCACTGCATTAACAGTGACGGCAAAGTTCAAAATCACAATCTGAGTCCAGATCCCATAGACATGACATTGTACTTGCAGACTAGTATAAATGCAAGCAAGTTATTATTTCTTTCTCCTCCCTTTCTTTGGTTTGATATTACTCATTTTAGTACAAGGCATAGGTCTTGAATCTCAGGGTTTTATCCTTGAACCTGAAATTGATATGACTCAGGTTTTTTGTTTGTTTGTTTGTTTTGTATTTCTAAGAGAAAAAATACTGATGCCTGGAGTTATACCTCTCCAGATGGATGACTTTGCACTCCCTTGTTGAACTTCTTTAAGGTTCCTGCCAGCCCATTTCTCCACCTTTTTGAAGTTTCTCTGGATGGCAGCATAGTCCTCTGGTGTATCAGCCACTCCTGTCTGTTATATCACAGAATCACAGAATCATAGAATGTTAGAGAATGGAAGGGACCTCGAAAGATCATCTAGTCCAATTCCTCTGCCGAAGCAGGAACACCTAGATCAGATTGCACAGGAATGCACCCAGACGAGTTTTCTCATCAGTAATTAATCAGATCATTAAAGAAGATGTTGAGCAGGACAATATTGACACCTCCTAATTACTGACCTCCAAGTAGACTCTGTACCACTGATCACCACCCTCTGGACCCAGATTTTCGGCCAGTTTTCAGTCAGAGCTACTATCTGGTCATCCAGACCATGCTTCAACAGTGTCTCTGTGAGGATCTCAATGAAGACCATGCCAAAAGCATTACTGGAGTCTAGGTAAACAGTACCCATTGCTCTCCTCTCATCTAGCAAGCCAGTCATTTCACTGTAAAAGGTCAAAAGCTTGGTCAAACATGACTTCCTCTTGATGATTCCATGCTGACTACTCCTGCCCGCCCTCTTGCCTTTCATATGCTTGGAGTGGGTTTCCAGGATTAGTATCTCCATCACCTTCCTGGGAATAAAGGCGTGGCTTACCAACCAAATGTTTCAGAATAGTATCATTAGTATTGTTTTCCTCAAATTAAAATATTAGTTAGTTCCTACTATCAGAAAACAGCTCTATTAGTGATTCTTCATTACTATTATGGGACAAGAAATCCCTAATTCCAACTTTCTGCTCATATTAGTTCACAACAATTTATTTCTTATATATTAAAATGTTCTTTGTCACTCTCTGACTCCCAGTTTCTAAATCATAGATACAGCTGGCTTATGCAGGACAGCTAGCTAGGAAATTTCAACATGAATACTCCCCTTCACACATAAATAAGATCATTCATGCTCCAGTAACATTACTCAGATGCATAAAAGAACTTCTCCAAATATTTGTTTGAACAAACAGGCTTTGCATGAATTTTCATGTGAGAATTTAGCAAATAAATGCGTGTCCATTACTGAATCACTGAGACATTAGAATTTATGAAAGATATTCATGAAGAAAACTGCATTTATTGTACCTCGGTTGAGGTAACAAACCCCTAAACATAGCCATTTTCCAACAAGTTCTGGACTTCAGTTCTATGTATGAATTATTTCAATATCAGCAGAAATTTCTCTTATCTGAAAGCTGGGCTAATCCTTGGCAATTCTACAATCACTGAAACTTGTCTGTACAAAGTTCACCTGCTAGATGCTACCAAATCCCTTTATTCAGAATCCAGCTCTAGATTAGTAAATATGTAAACCTTCATTAATTTGAGGAGATTCCACTGATGTGTCCATCCTCTTTTTGTCATCCAGCTAGATAATTCCTCGATAAATATTTTGAACAGAGATTCTAAAACAAAATCCATTTTACACATCAAAAGATAAGTGAATGCCAGAGCAAGTTCATAAATCACTTTTATGATTTAAAATTACTTCCACTCTCCATGACAATTTTCAATACAGAGGGAAAATAGGAAGAGAGGTTAGTAAGAGTGCAGCTGCTCCTGCTGATCTGGGGAAGCTGGAATTTCAAGCCAAGAAATTTCAAGGCTTTATCACATATTGAATTACTTACAGAATGTGGAAAACCTCCAGCAAAGATGAATAAGCAGATTTTATTCTGTGATCAGCAGCCTAATAGAAGCATTACTTGAACCAAATGTAACAGATTTAAGCTTCTATTGTAAGGCATTCCAAGTGTGAGTCTCTCACATACCAAGTAAATACTATAAGCATCAGAGCATTAAGCCATAGGCTGGTCTGAATCTCTACTTATTTCATAAGTCCAAGTCCACTCTAAACATGATACATAAATACATATGGAAGTTCTTGGGCTTTGATGCCTAGACATCTTACAAAACAAACAAACAAACACCATATGAGCTTTCCAAGAAAATTCACATCTGTCTCTCCTGCATAGGAACTTCATCGCTATGTCCCATCATTTCTTTATAGAAGTTACTACCCTGGAGGTAGAGGAGGTCCTCTCCAGATAACAGTTTGTATTTCTTCCCTACATCATGATGTTTCTTCGGCCTCTGAAATTATCTGGCAGCTATGAATCCTTCTGTATTTTTGAATACAAATAAGAAATGTGATCTCTGTTTTGATCTTTTGAGGAACTTCCTCGATTACCAGAACAGTGAAACTTGCACTGTTTCCTCGGTGCATCAGCTTCAGTCAACCTGCTTTCCAGTCTTCTGATGAAGACTGACGTACAGAACAGATTCTTGCATTACATCAGTCCCTCAGTCTTGGAACAGACTGCTGAAAACTGTTCACAAATTTACAGCAGCCTTGGTGTTACAGTGTGCAGTCCTCAGAACAAGTTTGGCAGCAGGGAGTGCCACATGCTGTGTTATGCCATGTACCACAGAGTTATTCTCAAAAAGTTGGCAGTTACATTTAAATGTACATGCTCCATAGTTTGTGTGAAAAATTACTCAGCTTTGCTTTACTTAATATTAGCAGCAGTCCTTCAGCTGACTGGCCCTTGTCAGAGCAAAGAAATAACATTTTATTAGCAGAGATCACAGAGACATGTCTAGGGAACACCTTCTTACTCTTGGTCTAATGGAGAAACATTGGTTAGTGGTTACAGAATTGATTGGGTTTAAAGGAAAATTAATTGGCCGTGAAAGAGAAGAAAGGAAAACTGTACACTTACGTTAACTATCAAATAAAATAGACCAAAAGTTCCTTCTATAGGCTGCAAAACACTTTAATGAAGTTTTGAGTGCTAAAGTGTGGCAGATTCAGAAAACTACAAAAAATATATTTAATAGTACTAGTTAGGACGCGCTCTTCTAAGACTTCTAGCCCATTTTTCTTCTCTTTTTTTTTCTCCAAGAACTGCAAGTGGAACTGTAAGTGTCATAATGTATTGGAAAGCTCTTATGATGCACTGTGGTACATTGCCTATTTCCTGAACTGAGACAAAAATATTGTAATGGTATCTCAGCAATGGTCTGAACTATGCACCAGGCAATACCACTGTAATTTCAACTAATGCCTCTAAAGTCAGTAGGGTTAAGCTAAGCTGATTACTTCAACAACACAACAGCTGGTCCTAGGTTTCTGAAGCCATGACAATGAAATACGGTTATTTTGTTTAAGTGGTGGAAGTGGAAAAAAATCAAACCAATGTCAAAGGTTATTAAGTGCTGGCAGTTTTTTCTTTATTTTCTTTTTCTCTCTGTTTCATGCTAAAAATAGGAGAAAACTGTTTTTAACGCTTACCTACGGCTGTGGAAAACTGCATTCACTGACTTGATGACTACTTTTTTTCAGTACCTGTTCCTACATAAAATGTTAAAAAAATTATTCAAAAGCATTGTTATTACCAGTGAAAGAGATAAGT
>VXAV01011057.1:49768-60006 GCA_013399715.1 Alectura lathami | reverse complement strand
AAAGTGAGCTAGAGGGAATTAAAGAATTATAGCCAGCTTGTGTTAGTTCTGAGAAAACTGTGATATAAATATTCCAGCAAGCTATTTGCAAACATTCTGCAGAAGGAGTACATATCATTTACTACAATGTTATAAAATACTCTTAAAAAGCCAGGAAGCTGAGGTTGATTTAATTGCTACATGGTAGTTGCAAAACTAGTTGGATAACCATAGTCAGAAAGCAGTTAACATAATAAAATTCAGAGCGTGTTTTGGGGGACATACAGAAGCCTGTGCTGAGTTAGGATCCATTCTGTGACTTCATTAATTACATGGATGGTGGAGCAGAGGATGTTAAGTGAATCTGCACCAAGGTGAGAGGGATGGCACCTAAATTTCAGGACAGCATGCAGATGACAAACTGAAAATTGGTGCAAGACAACAAGAGCTGAATTCAATAGGATTGAAGAGATAGGGTGGAAAAAAATTGCCTAGGTTGAAGATCCGCAGAAAAGGATTTGAGAATTATAGGGTATGAGAGGATGAACATCTGCTCCTTACTCTAACTCTGGGTACAGCTCTCACACTAACAGTGCAGGCTCAGTTACTGGGGTCCAAGAAAGATGGGAATTAAGCTGATAAATCTTAGAGAAGATCAGGAGTGGTCAGAAGTCCAGGAAACAAAATATATGAGACAAGATTGGGCAACATTTTAACCTAAAAACAAAACTGAATGAGATCATCAGGATAGCTTTAATTATTAGTTATTGTAGCTTTAATTGTTTAATTAAAAGGATGTGTAACAAAGGAAAAGTACCACAGTGGTGTTCTGGACAAGAAGTAACAGAGGAGCAAAACTAAAGCAAAAAGGACAGTGTATTACGGACTAACTAATGACGGTAAGGAATGAGGTGTTGACATGTGACTGCTGAATATCCATTACTGGAACGATTCACAAGCTAGACAATGTCCAGGTTTTGGATAAAGCTGAAACCTGGATACACGAGATATTGATGTAGCTGATGTTGCTGATATAACTATAATCCTTTAAAAAGCCTACAGAAAGAGGTTTATATAGGTTATACAGGTATAGTCAAATCAATTGCATTTAAGTTCATATAAAAGTAAATGCTGTGGTCACAACTGGAAGGTCAAGGGTCATTTTGTCAAACATACATAACGAGCAAAGGATCGTGCATGATATCCATATGACATTTCCACAGAACAGGAACTTCGTAATTATAAATCTATAAAATCCTATTAGTAGACCTTGAAGAAGACACCTGCAGAGAGCAGTTTTCAGCTAAATTTACTCAAGCACTGGATTCACTCATCTGTATTTTATTAACTCAGGATAATTTTACTTAAGATAGGTCACTTCATTAATAAGCTGTTTTAGAATTACTACTCAATAAACTAAAACTTCAGAGTTCTTCATAAAACTGGGAAAGTTTGATTTTGAAATTCCAAGAGGAATATTATTTCTTTCTCTTAGTATTTTGCTGAAGAATTCAAAAACTTACAAAACTGTATATGCACTAACTATTTGACAGCAACCAATTCAGTATGATTGAAGAGATACTCTGTGGTTTTCCGCATTAAAAATGCAAATAAGATGAAAAAAGTGTGCAGAGGATGTTAAATGATGACTGAGTGATTTTTTTTTTCCAAGTACATACTTGACAATATAGCAGACTCAATTATTCCTCCCAATCCACATTTAAAGCTCATATACACATAAAATCCATTGTCTAGTGCCCTAGATGGTTTTCAGAGTTGTTATTTACAGATTCTCAAGATGAAAAAAACGTAGCCATAACTTTTTGCTGGACTTCAGTTCATTAGTCTGTTCCTCCCTATGGTAATTTCATTACGTCTTCAACAATGTTCCAACTCCCACTGCTACAATTAGGTGTGAAATTTAGAGCTACCAGATTGTAAAGTTATGCTACCTACTACCCACTACCCAAGGGTAATTTAACCATTAATTACTGGAGCACTAGCTAACATTCCTCCCTCCTATTGAACAAGATCCTCAGAGCTCACAAACTTTCCCTCATCCCTCGGTGTACACCCTGTTGAACTCAAGCCTGACTGTCACATTAATCTCACAACGAATAACAAGCCTTAAAAACATACTTTAAGTTACCTCATAATTTCAATGGAAATAAAGTAAAATCTGGAGAACTGGAATGAAAAATGCTGTAGAAATCCACCATGAAGAGAAGAACCTCTATGATTCTGGATGCTTTTACTTTGCTCTGTCTTTCCATGGATGAAAAGCCTGAAGGTGCTGTATACTGCATAAACAAAAACATAAATTCTGGTTTTAAGTTCAGTGGGAATATACTCATGGAGTGTAAGTCTTTGAGGACTGGATGCTTTAACAGTCAAAGGCAGGGGAAATGAATAGGAAGACCACTTAGTCCTGTTCTGACACTGACACATCATCAATAATACTGCACGTTTGTAGTGTGCAGCTTGTGGAGAGTCAGGGCAGGGAGAATGACTTTTTTATTATTTACAGTATCTTGTTACACTGTGGAGTTCATAATTGCAGCCTTCAACATTTCTGTTCAATCAATAGAGAGAAAGTCTAGGAACAGGAATTTGAAAATGCAGTACCAAAACAGAATATCCCAATGTGGAAGGGGCTCAAAATAATCTTCACCTCCTGGCTCCACACAGGACCACCCCAAAATCAATCCATATGTCTGACACCAGCTGTGTTCCCTCCCACATCTTGCTGGGGGATAGAGTGAGAAACAAGGTTTTGATGCTGTGTGAGTACTGCTCGGCAATAGCTAAAGCATTGGTGTGTTACCAGAACTTTCTTAGTCACAAATCTGAAAACACCACATCAGGACCACTATGAAAGAAAATTAACTCCATCCAAGCCACACCCAGTAGATCCAGTAATGTTAGCTACTCCTGCTCTAAATCTCGCAATCACTAGTAGATAGATATTGCACCCTCAGGAAGTTTGCAGATGACACCAAGCTGAGTGGTGCAGTTGATACAACAGAAGGAAGCGATGCCATCCAAAGGGACCTGAACAAGTTTGAAAAGTGGGCTCATGTGAACCTAATGAGGTTTAACAGGGTCAAGGGCAAGGTGTTGCTCTTGGATCGGGGCATTTCCAGATATGTGTACAGACTGGGAGAATAACTTCTTGCATACAGAACAATGCAAAACCACGCGTTTGGCCATTTTGATACATTACCACATACAATCTAAGTTTTCAGAACACAGTTCACGCTGCTTCCTGAAGATGAACAACTGTTCAGGCCTGAAGGAACCTTCACCTTCACTGTAACGAGTAGCCCAATGTCCCTGTGTCATCTAAAGTTGCTTAGGATTCATAAAATAGGCCACGATCCTTGCAAAATGTAAACTCATAGATTTTCTCACAGAATACTGAAAATGTTCTAGGTAAAGTTGTACTGGTATGCTGATATATTCTAACTTTTACTTCTGTATGAATCATCATACCAAAACTGTACCTATATAGTAGTTTACACAAAATCTTTCTCTAGTACAAATTAAAAATAACTAAAACTTTAGGGAAAAACAAGTACACAGAAAAAGGTACAATGCTTTAAGGTTTCATCTCTGCACAAGTATGGATACAGCGCTGAATTCACAGCCACAAAAACACCTGTGTTGCAAACATACCTGTTGTTGGAAGCACAGCCCATCTGTTCTGCCACAGCATCAAGAAGCATCTGCCCAGAAATTCAAGCATGGATTCTAACTCAGGATGCCTTCATTGTCCATTGTACATGTGTTGTCTTCTTTTCCCATAACTTCTGTGCAGATTTATTTGGACTGCGAACTGTTCTTCAGTCTCTGCCCCCACTGCCTATACTTCTTGTGCATTTGAAAAGGAACTGGGAACAGGAATTGCAGTTACTCTATTCGCATATTTTCTGTGAACTAAAACAAGCAGCATTGCATCACTGTCTAGTCCCTTTTACAATTGTCCTTGCGATAGGTCTCAGGCTGCAAAAATTAATATACATAGATTATAGAAAAGACTAGATTACAAATAAACTTGGTCTGTACTCTTTTTTTTTGGTCTGGTTTATCATGTATAAATCCCTCCAACAAAATTCAGATTTAGCCTGTGTTCCTATTCAAAAAAACTTATTCTCCCTAAATTTGAAGACTCCTATATCAGGTCATTCGCTATTTCAGTCTGTGCTTGGATGTTCCTTGGGATACATTAATTTTTCATTCTGTCCCAGTAGAGTTGTTTTCTGTTTGACTGTCTATTAGCATTGACATTTTCTCCCTAAGGCTTTCTTCTTGTTCTTTTAGAACTTGATTGGGAGAATTTCATGGAGTGTATGCAAAGAAAATATTCTGGTGGTTTTTTTAGGCTATTCTGCTGCTGACATTTCATGACATTTTCTCTTCTTGTTGATGGTTTTTATCTCCTCAAAGAGTGAGCCAGTATTAGGGAAAGTGTTTAATCTGCTTTGTCCAGTCTTTATCATATCCAGCATATACAACACACTTAATTTATGCAATATCTTTCCCCCCGATTTTTTTTTCTGCATGTTTGTTTCCTTCATGCCTTCTGCATGAAGTATATGCCTTTGCTAGTAGCCTTTCCTCTTTTTTTCTTCCTTCTTTTCTTTTTTTTTCCCAAATCATTCAACATTATAACAGACCATTCTGTAGATATTTACTTTAAAACTGTAAATAAGGAAAGCTTGTAACAACATGATGTTGGAAGTTCCTTTAGGAAAAGGTCAAATACAGTCTTGTTTTGCCTACTGGCTTGTCAGTTCTGAGTGATTACTAATCTTTACAGAATACTTAGAGCACTGACTAAAATCCAAGGGATTTTTTCTTTAATAGTTGCTGAAAAGGTGATCTAGAAGAACAGACACTGTGCCAAAATGGATGTGGCTGGACCTACAGCTGCACTGTTAATGACAGGAAATATGGAACACTGCTGAAAAGCTTTCAAACAGAGATATATGATGTATCTCTTAGCCACCAGAGATGAAATACCTGCCAAGATGCAAATAGCACTGTGTCTTACCACGGCAAGATCATAAACAACTGATGTTTATAACAGCATTTTAAAGGCTGTTAAAGTCAGAGCACTAAACAATAAAAGTAATTGGTTAATTGCAAGTTAGCTATTGAAAATGAAGTTTTCCAGAGGTGACATACTCTTTCTTAATCAGTGTTAGATTTCAGAATGACTTAGGTGGGGAGGCTGAAGATGACAATTTGAATAAGAAGTGCTAAGCAATTAAAGAAATGATGCTTTTTGAAACCAAAGCTCAGCCATTTGGCTGTATTCTGGATTATGTCCTTTAATTTTTAATCAGTTATACGCAGGCTTTGCAGTTTCAGCTTTCCACATTCAATGCGAAGCAAGTGATCAGTCACTATATGTACTAGAGAGGGGCAAAAATTTGAAAGGGAACTGAATTTCCCATATGATTAAAATTTTACAAAAATTTCCAGCTCTACCTTAGGTTGAAGTCAAACCTTCAATGTTTTTTTCATGTCACTAACATGCATTTTTTGGGCGTAGCTGGCAAGGTGTTGGTAGCCAGGGGTCTGCAAGGGTGGCCTCTGTGGGAGGAGGCCAGAGCTGTCCCGTGCTGGACACCTTCAGGTCCAGCCAGTTCTGCAGATTTCTGTAACAAATCCTCCACAGGACACAATTGGGCCCATCAGCCAAGGTAGTGGTACCTCCACGAAAACATGCTTAATAAAGAGCAAAAAATGCAAGACAGAGAGAGGAGGAGATGCGCTGTTGCAGAGCAAGTATCCCCTGCAGCTTGTGGAGAGCCCAGACTGGAGCAGAAAACTGTGAGGAGGAAGGAGCAGTACTCTACTACAACGTACTGATCCCATAACCCCAAAACTCCAGCAATAGGTGGGGCAGCGGTAGACATGAGAGAAAGAGGGAAGCTGAGCCTAGAAAAGGGGCAGCAGGGGAGAATGTGTTGTTTAAAAGCTTTTCTTTCTGTTTCCCATTACCCAAATTAATAATTGCATATCTATTTTAGTTAGCAGTAGCTTATGTTGTTTTTCCCAAGGCTGAGTCTGTTTAGCTCACAACAGTAACTGGTAAGCAATCTCTCTGCCTTTAACTTGACCAACAAACTTCCATCTTCCTCTTCTTCCTCTTCCCCTGTCCCACTGGGCAGGTGGAGAAAGCGAGCAGCCAGGTGGGAGTGTGGCTGTCAGCCATGGCCAAAGCAACACAATGTGCTGCAAGGAAGGCAAAATGCATGACACAGACCTGTTCAAAGCACAATTTGAATGGCAGCTTCATATGGAAGTAAAGCAATCATGGAGCTATTTGTCTTTTCTATACAGATGTACACATGTATACCTTCATCCTTGGATCTGACAATCATTTCCCAAATAGTCTCAAATCTTCATTTGAGCAGTCAACAAACCACCTTTTTCTGTAGGTGATCAGAATTTTTCAATTTCCTAAAACTATTTAGTTGTTACACAGCATCTTTGCATGTTTATCATTTTACAGCTCAGATAATGAGGATGAAAACTAACATTTCTGGAGTTATCAATGTTATGGAATAGTACAGTTCTAACCAACAGTAACCAAATTTTAAAATGTCTCTCGAACTCTGCTGTTGATTTATAGGCCTTTATAGGCTATCAAAGTGGATTGGGAAAGTGAGCAGTTGGTCCTTGATTTTTACTACTCTACTCAAAAGTTGGTCCTTGATTTTTACTTCTGGTTGGATGGTCTTTTTTGGTTTGTTTGTTTGTTTGTTTGTTTGTTTTTGGTAATCATTTCCTGTTATTTAGCCATTTCAATTTCTTAACATATTTGGGGTTATTTTCTGTGTTTTCTCAGTTCCTGAACTGCCAATAGCTCTGAGAAAATGCCAGCACTCGTCTGTATGGCCCGCCTGTCTTTAGCACCAGCGGCAATACTGCATAGCTGTCAGCATAGAGATATACCTCACAGTAACCTTGCTCAGTCAGATTTTGACACAGACAACTAGTGCAGAAAATGACATACAGTTTGGTTTTGATTAAGACAATAGACATCAATGAATGAATATATTCTTACTTATATATATAAGAATAAGAATAAGAATATATATATAAGAATGAATATATTCTTACTTATGTAACTTAGCCTTTTGAGTAATAGCTTACCCTGCATGAAGACACCAGTAGCTGAAGAAGCTGCAGGTAGCATCTCAATCTCTCCTGCTAGTGGCCATCATTTCCAGCACACATTAAGAGAACAACCTCTGCAGAACTGAATACCCTTCTCATTCTAACACGGAGGAAGAACAGGGAGGTGAAGAAGACTTCATATCTTGGGCCCTCCAGAACCAAGGCTGCCATGTGACAAGATGCTGAATGCAGCAGGGGGTAAAAACCTGTCAGGAGTTATACTTCTAGAGTTTCACAAAGAAGATAGGATGTTATAGTCTCAGACTGTCCCAGGGTATTCCTCTGACAATTTAACTTTCATTTGCTATGGGGCAATGTCATACACTGATGAGCTGTCCCTATGAGTTGTCCTCACATAATTTGTGCATATGGAAAATTAATGTATCCACAGCTGCAGTCACATCACAAAATAGCTAACTAAATATTCAACACTCTTCTGCACAGGAACGCCTGCCAATTTAAATCTATACACAAAAGCTGAATGCTTTCCCTCACATTAACATTTCTCTATACCTTCACATACATTCTTACTCTAAAGATCATCTCTGAAATAATGCTGCTCCCTATCCTTTTACTACTAGTCTGTGGTAGAAAACTGCTCCTTGGATATATGATCCCATGAAGTTCAAAGACCCCAGAGACACCATGAAACGTCCAGTGCTAGTATTAAAAAAAATAACTGCAGTAAAAGGGGACTTTGTAGAGATGTTATGAGGTAGAATTGATGACTGGAATGTTCAATGCACTTTATACTCTCTTTAGCTTTAACTTTGTTACTGTTTTCCCTTGGGAAGTACAAATTATATCCCTGGCTACCATTTAAGTGACATTTTGCAGATCATATAGAGCTAGATAAAAAACTTATAAAGTGTGCATTTGGAATAGGTTTAATTCAGGCTTGATCCATTTTAAGAAATTGCATTCTCTCACTATAAATCATTATTTATGGCTTTCCCTATTAAACCTTAACGTTTCCACAACAGCTGCCTATTTTTAATTGCAACACCTTTTCCAAATGAAAGTATTATAACTTGTTTGTTTTCTACTAATGTATCTTAAACTGATCTTTAATTTACCTTATTATTTTTGGCCATATCGAATAAAGGCAGACATATGGAAAAACAATCCAATATTTGCATATTTATTATGCTAAGGATGGTTCTAGAAACAATTAATCACAAGAGCTTTCACTTCAAGTTACTGTTTAAACTCTTTGTGCAGCTGTTAGGCTTCAATTGCCACAGGTAGTGGAATAAAAAACGATAATAATGTACAGAGTAAATTTCTGTGAAAATTCCAGTAAGATAGGTGATGTTAGACTGCTGGTAATTTTAACCTTTTGCAAATATAGAATTAAATTTTTCCAAAATTACTCCCAATCTGTAGTAAAATTCTTTTAAATCAAATTAGATTGCAAATCAGAGAAGATTGAAATCTTTTATTCTTCTGAATTACAACACTTTCAATTCATCAATACTCACATGAGTCTCAATACTGAGGGAGTTTGTACCACTGCAACATAGCATTGCACTCAGAAATATTCTGATAACATCTCTTAAATTGATAGGGTTACATGAGCTCCAAAATCAGATTCACAGTATAAAAATAATATAAATTTGGTTCAATTTCTTTACTTTGGAGATTTATTATTAAAGAGACATAAACACTACCTCTTCCCTACATGTGCAATAAAATAACATTTCCTAGCCCACAGCTTCAACAGATTTATATTACTTCTGTGGCATAAGAGAACTCATTTCAATTTAAATTCATGTCTAAAATCATCTGTGAACTGTTATTAATTTCAAGCACCAAATTTGAGCATGTTCACCTTCTATCTCCAGTAATCATCCAAAATAGCTATATCATTTTGATCAGATATACTGGCCATCCAAAGTGATCATGTTTAACTGATTTTTTATTGATTGATTGATTTTTTTGACCACTAAATTTCAGGTGAAGTTATCATAGGTGAGAATAAACTTTGTGGAAATAGCAGTATGGTAGCTGCATCTAGAAACTGCATAGGATTAGTTATGTTCATTCTAAATAAAATGACTGTGCCATTAGATCATGTAGTTATCTATATTTCATTTTTAATTATTTATTTGTTGCAGATCCATTTTAAAGTGAATTAGCTTTTTGGGTTTTGAAGTGGTCAAGAGTTAGTCCTAAGTGTTGTATGTGTATTTTCTGAATATTGACACTTCAAATGTGAGTAGTCATTTCCAAAAGATATCAATATTTTATGACATGAGTGTCAACAATAAAGGTTTTGACTCAAACTAAATAGTCATTTATAACTAAAGTGAAAGCCTTTAAGCTCTGTTTTTATTGTATTTGGCCATCTATCATTAATATCTCTGACATCTATCATTAGTACCTCTGGTACTAAATGTCATAGATCCTGTAAGTAATATATTATTTTTGTATTTCAGTCTAGACATATGGATGGAAAATGGAACAGCTGTATGTGTTTGAGTAGCCTGGAGGCACTGCTTCCTCAGCAGCAAAAATTATTATGATAGACAAGTGCAGATTTCAGAGACAGCTCTATAAACTTTTGCTGC
This sequence comes from Alectura lathami, assembly GCA_013399715.1. NCBI lineage: Eukaryota > Metazoa > Chordata > Aves > Galliformes > Megapodiidae > Alectura > Alectura lathami. Next base: position 50,266 of record VXAV01011057.1, on the reverse strand, counting down.
AATAAATGTTCTTGGATTCATCTACAGATTCATCTATCCCAGTAATATCAAAAAAGATAAAGACTTGCAAATCACTTTGTGCCAGAATGAGGCTTTGCAGCTTCCTCTTAGTGTAGGAGTTGCTTGTTGTAAACATTTTATTAAATCAGATAGAGTTTCAATGTAATAAAAAGTAATTTGAGACCAACTTGATTTTTTTATATAGTCTAAAGTTAGAGATTTTATAAATGTTTGAAACATTATGTGCATGCACTCTCACTGTTCCAGAAGTATTGATACCTACTTGCTATTGTATTACTTTAAAGTATCTTATTCTCTGAAGTCATTTGCTAATGAGACAACACAGAGCTAAGCATATTTGACCTTAACATGACTTTTTTCAGTCCTGGGAATGAAGAATTTGATTGCTACAGATAATGTCATTCTGAGAAATTTGAGCATTATGCTTAATAGGACAGAAAAGTATTTGAAGCTATCTGGAAAAAAATGGTTAACAAG
>VXAV01011057.1:18160-45619 GCA_013399715.1 Alectura lathami | reverse complement strand
GGATTAACTCACAAATTGTTCTGTATAGCAATGTGTTACTGCAGTTACTCCATGAATAATGCAATTCCATGATATTCCAAACTATCATAGTTTGCCTCTGCCAGGAGAAAGTAGTTATCACTAGGAAAACATTAAAGGGTTAATCACTAAATCCAGTTTCAAAGTCCATTAAGAAAAAGTGTCCAAAATGCTAACATTAATAATAGNCTAGAGTCACCCAACTTGCAAATCCCTGGGTTCAAATTTTCCAGTCACAGGGGTATAAAATTCAGAGCAGTACTTCAGCTTTGCTTCATAACATCTGTGACAAGCTGTAATGGATCACTGCCAATCTAGTAATACATGAAATGAAAACTCCTTCCTGTTTATANNNTTACAAAACACCAGTCTGATCACACAGCATGCAGAGCATGAGACATCAGAGCATGAGACATTAGCTATCTCATAAAACACTCTTTTTTTTTAATTCTTACTTTTTTAATTTAAACTTCTATCAATGGAATTTAAAGACACTCAGTGGGTGGAAGTAGCAGACTGATAACCTCAACACTAGTGCTCTCCTAAAGTCTTTGAAAGACGTGTAGCATCACATGTAATTCAAATGGTTGATCTGCATTTATTTCACCACCCACTTTAAATTCCCTCTTCACAAAAAATAAAAAATAAAAAATAAATAAAACCTTTTACCTTAGGCAGAGCTATGCTTCTGAGGCACTGCTCACAGCTATGAAACTAAGAGTGTGTCAGTTGCTCCTAAACTCGGGAACACAAAGACCCACCTAGCATAGACACGAACACCTCCCATGGACAGAAATTAGCCACCTGCTGAGGACAATCCTAATGGCCCAGCTGGTGAGGAGAAAGCAATCCAGAGCAAGTCAATGGAAAATTATGAACCATGCATGCGTCTAACTTCCTACTCAGCCTTAAAGCACAGTGCCCCTGCTCTCTGACTTCAGCCTGCAGCCTATTTCTTTTCCATCCTGTGTGGAAAACACTTATTAGACAGCAGTCCTGCTCTGTCCAGCTTCTGACTCATTGACAGTCCTCGTTTTTCAAAGCAGAGCAGTTTTGGGCCCACACGTGAAGCAGCACTACCAGGGCTTTTTGCAAATTCCAGGTGAGAAAAGCAAACATCTCACAAATGTAGGCATTAGCGAGCAATGTTAATTTTAGGAGGTTAGCATCTGTATAAACTTTCCTTTAAGACACTTTGGTATATGGCCAGGTTTACGCTGTCCAGAGGGGCTGAAGCATTGCTCTATTTCCTGCTTTCTTATCATTCAACAAGATGGCAAAGCTGAAAATATCTTCCTCATGCCTTTTTGTCTCACACTGTGTCCACAAACTATGCCATAAAGTCCTGCCTAGGCAGTGTTGCTATGATGAAGCAATGCTAGTCATGCATAACATTGGCAACTTCATAATTGCACTCAGAGGTTTCCCTCGGGATTTAGATGCTGGTTTTACCTTTGTAACCATAACCTGGTATTCTCGTCTTGTCACCTGTAAGCTTTTGTGCTTATACTCCAGTTGTCTCTCACAAAAGAAAAATCAGAGCTGCAGTCCTTCACAAGACAGTAGCAGCTGTGGTGGTAAGGTGACTGTGAAGCTGCCGCATCATCTATTGTGTGCTTCTATTGGGACAGCAGAGCTATAGTTTAGAGCTATACACACTGCAAAAATTTTTCCCTATATGTTGACAGACTTGCATAGCTAGTAAACATATAGAAAGAGCTCATTAGAAGTGAAAAGTGAGCAAAGATTTTAATGAGTGTTCTCTCAACAATAACAGCACAATTTTTATTCTGGAAACTGCAGAAGCGGAATTGTTGCAAATAAATGATATTAGACACCATCATTTTGATCCAGTTCAAGAGTTCTTGCTCTTTGTCTCTCTGAAACAGTTGAGAATGAATTTGATGCAATGGGACTACTGCTCATAATTGCAGGAGTACTTGGCCTGGGGAAAATATGCTCCCCTTGGAAACTAAATTTTATGTGTCGTTAACATAGAAAGTCCACCATCATGTTCATATAATAACAGTCTGCCTCTGCGTTACCTATATTCCATGGACAGTAGGTGAAAATAGTAGGAATTCAGTCTGAGACAAATTACCTTCTCTACCACTTTTGTAATCATGCACAGTATGTAAGATGACTGATAGCAAAGCATGAATTGTGCTCCTTACCCCTCACACAGAGACACATACAAACATCATTTTCATTCCACAAATAATAAAAATGTGCTGTTCCTGAAGCATGAGCTGCTACATCAGCTTTGCATCTACTAAAACATTAAAATGGAAGTGGTAAATGGGGTTAGGATTTTGGCCAGTGATTATATCTAGATTCAAAGTTATGTGATATCTTTCACATTCCAAGAAAAGCAAGCGAATGTTTGTTTTCAGATCCTTTCATAGCCTCCTAATAAAGGTCTTAAAAGGGATTGCATTGAAATTTTTTGTCATAAGTGAAAACTTGTTCTAGGGACTGAGAACAAGAGTAACACTTAAAAAAGATGCTACAGTTCTCAGACTTTAACATTTAAAATTTCTAAGTTTAGTAAATATTTTTCTATTGTGTGAAATACATTGATATTTAGTGTGTAATATCTAGCTACAAATTCATTTGGACTTCTTGGGGAAAAAAATGCAGTAATTAACATACTTTTCCAAATTCCCTACATAGGCATCAGCTAGGCTTGTTCTGTGAACTTGTGGTGAGTATGCCAGTCATGTGGTTTTAGGAATGTGAGAAAAGCAATATTCAGTATTCTCTTTCTTGAGATTTTGGGAACATTATTCTTCACCTGAGTTCTTATTCTTTTGTATGTTACAGAAATCTTCACTTATTCTAGGGATAATGGATGTTAAATAAATTAGTAAATACATTAAGCTAAAAAGAGCTCTGATGAAGTGCTGCAAATCACAGTTGATGCAAGAAGATTCTGTCGCATATGCAACGTAATGTTTCTAAATGCTGTGGTGGTTTTTGGTAATAATGTTTCTGTAGCTCTCTCAAAACACTGAAGTTTGCAGAAGCTAACTCATTGTTCTTGGTCACAGCAGTACCTCTGTCACTTTGAATAAATGTATTTCTGATCCTGTTCCTGCAAATTACAGTGTTCCCATGAGGTTTTTAGAGGATTTCCTGTTGTTACAGTGTAAGTTATTTTTCTAAACAAAAATTGAACAACATAATTTATTTAGTTATTTAAAAAACCAAATATAAAATTACCCTCTAACAAAACCACATCTTACCTCTTCAGAGGGAAGTTAACAAAATCAATAAAGTAAATACAGCTACACTGAAAGTTTATGAAGGGCTGCATTTGAAATGATATTTCAACATAAAAGACTCACAGTTAAGACTCCTACACAAAGCTTTTTTCCTCTGGGTTTGGATGATGTAGAATCAGACTCATATTTAAAGATATAGAAATCGGTTTTATTTTCAGTGAGGATTCAGATTCCTTTCTGGCTGGATAAATCTTGTTGTCTTTAATTATTACCAGGTAACTACAACTGCAAGCAGCAAGCCCAGATAATTTTCAGTTTTATTTTGCCTTTAAACTATCCAGCTTCTGAAGACAATACTATTTTTAAATCCCTAGAAGTAAATTACAAGCCATTATTCAGATTCCTATTATTGTTATCCATATCCTACCTCAGGATGTATTTCTGTATCTGCTAGTTTCCAAATTTAAGTGTTAGGGTTATGTAAACATCTGTACAGGCATGCTAAAAATCAAAGGGTTGTCATTTGCACCGGGCAAAGCTGTTGAGCTCCATATGAGTCAGTCTGAGGCCAGCAAATGTTGCAGCACTACAAGTACAATGATACAATAAAATCGTACTGATTCAGAAGCCACATTAGCATTCAAGGGCATTCACTTGTTCATCAGCACAGTTACTTAAAAAGAATTTGCCAGTAATTCTTTGTAACCAAAACACTATCAGAGTACTCAAAACAGCTCTACCTAGAAAGGATGATGAATCCTTAACAGGGTACTCATCTGGGAGTCTTCTCTCTTTTCCCAGCTGTGAAGTTTCTCACTCCATCTGGGCATTCAAGAAAAGCACATGCACAGGTACATACACACACACATACAGAAGTACTAACTTGATTGGAAGAGGGCAACCACATTATTTCTTGTGGAGGACCAACAATAAAATTAATATTTTCTAAATTAACGTCTAAAATAAGGTCAAAATTGTGTTTTTACATGCCAAAACCAATATCCTAAAGTACCAATGCGTTTTAGTTTCAGATAAGAAAAATGCTTCTGCTAAGGACTACCAAGTTTTTGAAAAACATGCAGCAAACACGGAAACATTCACCAGCTTATATAGAGACAAGGATGATAAACAGTGCCAGCATACCACACATTTGTCTACCGAGTAGAAGTTTGCTATTTACAAACCATCATAAGGAAAATACTTTTTTTTGGTAAACAGTATTTGTTATAAACACTAGGTAGAGCCATTTGCAACTTTAATGCCTATGATCTCCCAAATTAACTAGTGAGTAAGGTAGGTACTCACTGCCACAGAAAATCTTTCAGGAAAAAAAAAAAAAAAATCAGAAATGAACAGAAAAAAATTATCATAGAATCATAGAATCATCCGAGTTGGAAGGGACCTTTAAAGGCCATCTAGTCCAACTCCCATGCAGTGAACAGAGACAGCTACAGCTGGATCAGGTTGCTCAGAGCCCTGTCCAGCCTGACCTTGAAGGTCTCCAGGGATGGGGCATCCACCACCTCTCTGGGCAACCTGTTCCGGTGCTTCACCACCCTTATTGTAAAAAACCTTTTCCTTACATCCAGTCTAAATCTCCCCTCTCTCAGTTTGAGACCCTTTCCCCTAGTCCTATCACAACAGACCCTGCTGAAGAATCTGTCCCCTTCTTTCTTGTAGCCCCCCTTTAGATACTGAAAGGCTGCTGTCAGGTCTCCCTGGAGCCTTCTCTTCTCCAGGCTGAGCAGCCCCAACTCTCTCAGTCTGTCCTCACAGGGGAGGTGTTCCAGCCCTTGGATCATATTTGTGGCTCTCCTCTGGATGCTCTCCAGCAGGTCCATGTCCCTCTTGTACTGAGGACTCCCCATCTGGACGCAGCACTCCAGGTGGGGTTTCACCAGTGCAGAGCAGAGGGGCAGGATCACCTCCCTTGCCCTGCTGGCCACGCTTCTTTAGATGCAGCCCAGGATGCGGTTGGCTTTGTGGCCTGCAAGGGCACACTGCTGGCTCATGTATAGCTTGTCATTCACCAGTACCCCCAAGTCCCTTTCAGCAGGGCTCCGCTCAATCCTTTCATCCCCCAGCTTGTATTGATAGTGGGGGTTGCTGCAACCCAGGTGCAAGACCTTGCATTTCACCTTGTTGAAGCTCATGATGTTAGCCTGGGCCCACTATTCCAGCCTGTCTAGGTCTCTCTGGATGGTATCCCATCCCTCAGGCGTATCAACCACACCACACAGTTCGGTGTCATCCGCAAACCTGCTGAGGGTGCACTTGATCCCGATGTCAATGTCACTGATGAAGATATTGAAGAGCATCGGTCCCAGAACAGACCCTTGAGGGACAGCACTCGTCACTGGTCTCCATCTGGGCATTGAGCCATTGATCACCACTCTCTGGATGCAGTCTAGCAACCAGTTCCTTACCCATCGAAGAGTCCATCCATCAAATCCATATCTTTCCGGTTTAGAGAGAAGGATGTTATGGGGGACCGTGTCAAAGGCCTTCCTGAAGTCCAGATAGATTACATCAGTGGCTCTTCCCTTGTCCACTGATGCAGTTATGCCATCGTAGAAGGCTGCTCTGTTGGTAAGGCAGGACTTGCCCTTGGTGAAGCCATGCTGATTTTTTTGCATCACCTCCCTGTCTTCCATGTACATTAGCATTTCTTCCAGGAGGATCTGTTCCATGATCTTCCCTGGCACAGATGTCAGGCTGTCAGGTCGGTAGTTCCCTGGGTCATACTTTCAACCCTTCTTGAAAATGGGTGTAACACTGCCCTTCTTCCAGTCACCAGGGACTTCACCAGACTGCCATGAATTTTCAAATATCATAGAGAGTGTCATGGCGACTGCATCAGCTAATTCCTCCAGGGCTCTGGGATGCATCTCATAGGGACACATAGACTTATGGACATTCAGGTTCTTCATGTGGTCATGAGCCTGATCCTCAGTTACAGTTGGAGAGACATATCTCCCCCAGTCTCCACCTTTTAACCCATCCACTTGAGGGATGCAAGAAGTGCAATTGTTTTTTATGACAAAAAGCATTTGTGCACACCGTCAGTCCCTGAAGAGCAAACCAACAAATGGACACTTCTCTTCATTCACGACTAGTCTGTTCCAGACTCAATCCTTGTACAATTTTTGCCACTTATTACACCAGACATAGGTTGCTGTTTAATTCTGAGATGAAGTCATACTGCAATTTCATTTTTTTTTTCTTTCTATCATTTTAGAATTAAAACTATGGAAGTATATATAGCACTAAAAGTACTGCAGGGCATGAGATTTTTGTACTACAGTCATATTGGTGTTACCATGCTGGCTACAAAAGCATCCTTTATACAGACAATGGGAAATGTGCTTCTGTGACTAAGTGTGTAAGACAAAACATTACTTTATTTGAGGGATGTCACAAAGAACTGCTTTTGAATGGATTTTCTAAATGTATTTGAAGGAATTTACAAAGTTTATGCTCCTCTTCTCTCTACCCTCCATTTCAGAACAACCCATACTTCATGCCTTTGCCACTTCTAAGTGTTCAGGTTTCTGCCTCTTTGCTCTCTTTTTCTGGAAACATGAGATGCTATGGCTCAAAATGCAACTTTTCAGGTACTTGGGGTTTTTTTGTGACTCATGAGAGCATTTGTAGGGAGCCATGACATAGTACAATGAGAAGCAAACAGAATATTTACAGATTTTGTTTGCAGTATTTTGTAAAACAGTTGAAAAAATTCTGGATCTACAGTGAGCACCTACAAATACCCACCTGATACCCTGCTCCTGCCTTACTGGGAGAGCTCTGAAAGTGTTTTTTAGGATATGGTTCAGCACACTTATAAAAATAACCAAAAAAAGTACAAACTATATAAAAGTTTGATTCAAACACTTGGAGTCAGCAAAAAGACTCCCAGTAACTACAGCTGGTTTTGTATCATACAAACAGAAAGCTCTCTGTACTGGACAATGTATTTATCGAGCATCTGGTCCTGTTTGCAGCAACCACAGTTTAAGTAACTACTAAAATATTTAAACCAAAATTCATGCTTTGAAGTTTTTCCCTTTAAATTAATTTAGATGAGAATTACATTTTATGCAATTAGTGCAATTTTATAAGGGTTAATATGTATTTCTGTTACTATAAAAGTCTTCATATCATTTACTGCTTGTGAATTAACAGGGAATGGCCAACACAAAATGGCACATAATCGTTTCTGTGTCTCATCTCATTAATTTGATATCAATAACTGAGTACAGAAAAAAAGAAGAGATGAGTGTAAACTACCTCATGCAGTAGGGAAAACAGAATCATACTGCTTGCCATTTTAGTATTTGTTTTTGAGATTTCCTCTTGGTTTGGATTAAATAGTCGAGCAAGTGTGATGGCCAGCTGCACAATATAGAGGCACTGCCTGCCTTATTGTCAAAAGATGCATGGGGGATACATAATCAATATCTTGCAAATCTTGTTTTCTGCTTTTTAATTTTTTTTCTGTTTTTTATTTTCTAGAACTAGCAATTTTTATTTTTATTTGTATTATTTAATCATGATATGGTAGGATAAGATACAACTGGCAAAAAAAGATTTTGCTGTATGTTTTTACTTCTAATTCTTTTTCTCCATATAAGTACATGTGCCTACAAATTATAGGAAAAACAAAGCACAACACTTTCATTTTTTTTCCTTTCAGATAAAACAATGTTTCTATTTTCACCAGCTGCCCCTTGTTTAAGAAACAATTATTGTCCTTTTTGAAATTTTAAAATGTCAACATTTCTAACCTCATTGTAGTTAGAACTCTACTTGTTTATTAATAAAGTCAGTTTTTAAACATTGATGTCTATACATATCTATATATTTTGAGAAAAATATAGTTTATTTGGGCAGGTGGCTATGATGCCACTGCAGGAAGTCCACAAATTTTGATGCACATTGTCAGTTACGCCTCTGGGAAAATCAGAAAGCATTTGAAGGTAGTGATTTTAGTCTATTGCATACATATAAATAAGGATAAAATAAATGATTTTCCTAAACTACTGTAATTCAAGCATTTCAAAGTGCTGCAGGCAAAAAGAAAGAACTTTTAAATCTTTAAAAATCAGTACAACTTGTACGAGCGACAATCTCAGGTATGCAGCATCAGTACCAGGCATTCAGGTCAGGACATTTAGAGGAAAATATATATATATATGTATATATACATATATAACATTCTGAAGACAATTGAGCACTTGGGCATCATTCTGCTCTTGAAACATGCTCTCAATCTTCAATATGCTAAGGTGGAAAGTGAGCATTTAGTCAATGACCTTTTCAAAACCTACTCCTGTAATCTGTGCTGTTTTCACAGTTCTACTCACGAGATCAGGTGGAAAATCTGATAGCACAGTTTTCCTATGGTAATGATGATACAACAAAGCTGAAACCTTCTGTGGGAGCCAGTTTGGAGGGAGTTCCAAATTTTGTGGCCATGCTGTCTGATTCTGGCAGCTGCCACTTTCCCTATTCCAAAAACCAAGTGCCTCAGATTCTCAACACGTTTTGCGATGTGTTTGGGGAAACAGGGCTCCTGGTGTTTACCACCATCACTACGCTTAGCAGAAGTGATGCAGAAGTGGCCCGCACAGTTTCAGAACACTCCCAGGCACCCCATTTGGCTATTTAATCCCCAAATGGAATCTGACTACCACCAACAGACAAGGGAAACTGGAGAGTAAGCCTGCATAATAGCATGTGTGGATACAAATGGTGAATCTCAGAACAGAGGAAGCTGACTCTTGAGAGCTTTTAATGTCCTAGTAGTTATAGATAATGAAACCTGGTAACTTTGATAGCCCCAGATTTGTGGCAGCTTTTATTATGCATGAGTTGCTGGAGGACTTGCTTGCTGTTGTTCCTCTGCTTCCCCATGACCTGGCTATACAATGTGATGCTACTGTCTGAGAAAAGGTAGAGAGGAGATGTTTTGACATCTCAAGTTTTGCTCTGAAAACCAAACCACATGTCTACACCTTATGAATGGCTTGTAATAAAAGCTAAGAGCAAAGTAGAAATTGCAGATTTGATTAAATGCATGTTTGGTTAATTAGTTTGAATGAGATAAGAGCTATAATGTGGTATAATGGGAAAATATTGTGATGAGCAAGAAAAATCACTTCAGAAAGAAAAACTTGTTTAAAGGAAGACAATGAAATTTTGAGTACAGAGAAATGCTTGCAAAAGGTATTGATTTCCTGCAAAAGGACACGGGCAACATGAAAACAGCACAGACGTGTCTGCACTGTGGCTATATGAAAGACTTTGAGTAAAAGCAGGACAGAGAAGGTGACAGCCTTGAACAAAAAAAAGGCGTATCCAGAAGCCTGTTGTGCATATTTCTGAAAGCCAGCATTGTGGAGACAGGGTGCTATTAAGTAGTTATCTCAGCTACTATTGTTATTGTAAAGGTCAGAATAACAGACACTAAGCATCCAGTGTAAAGTACTTCTGACAAGTATTAATTAACTGGATTGTGGAGTTCATGACTGAGTACGCTTTTAGCAGTTATTTCCAAACAAGTCAGCTAGTCAATATCTTAGTGAGTAATATCCAAAGCAAGTCCTTAGTGTTGGCTTATTTTAGATGCCCATCTCCTGGACTATTTGGTTCTCAGCGCAGTGGCCCTGCAGTGTAGGGCACAGGCCACTGTAACTTATCAGAGGTATTTCCAGCAAGCTGAAAAATTCCACTTCCACAGCTGCTACCATATGAGGAAACCCCATGGAAGACATTGTGAATTTATTAAGGAGAGAAAGTGGCAGAGAGAGAAAGGAAGAAAAAACCCAACCTGAAACAGTCTTCTTAACAGTAAAGATCCGCTTTTTCCACTTAGCTCTATTGTCCATCAGTTCAGGAAGTTACATCAATACTCAGAGCAAGGTGCAGTCTGCTCCACATGCAAGTGATAATCTCTTTAAATATGAAGGTTATAGGGAAATCTGGAATGTATATATTCACAGAACACATTTCATAACTTCATCATGTTTCAGTGCTCGGTTGCGGCAAAACAAGTTCGTGATGAGACAAGGGACATCATCTACAGCTTCCGAGCCCAAATGGATACATCTTGAATAAAAATCTTATCATCATTCATTATTTGTCAATGCTTCTCAGGACTCCGTGGCCAAGCACTATTGGGGAGACTAATACAAAGCAACAGAGAAAATATATAATATTAATTTCTGCTAGATTTTCCACAAATCTTTTTGTAGTGTGTGGTGAGCAGAAACCCACAGCATTATCGGGAAATAGAAGCGGATATAATCTGAGGAACAGAGACGAACATGGCAAAACCTTAGCTTGGGAGTGCTCCACAGTCTGCAGAGGCATAACTGTCAAGCAAGTATAATAAATTACTTGCCAGGTTTGTTCTTTTTAAAAGAACATTTCCTGATAATAAGCACGCGCTCTCCCTCTCCATGTACATGTATGCACACACATAAAAAAAGCCCTGGCAATCTCTGGTAGAAGGAGATTTTATACTACAGAGATTTTATATTGCATATACACTGGAGGTGCACAAGCAGCCGAAGTATAATTTGTTTGCATTTCATCAAAGATGACAGAGAAAAAATAAGAACATAACTCAATGAAACTTGGGAAAGTGACATGTAGCCACACTGTGGCCCTTTGCTACCTGTCAAATCAACAGGTTTAATCCAGTGTATACAGCTGCCTGTCACTCCCATCATCAACAGACACAGATGATAACAAGAACTCCTCTGCTCTGTGCGTCTCTACTGTCCTCAGGCAATTTGTTCAGACAGCTCCTGAAGTAGTAGTATAAACAAGACTTAAACAGCTTGTAATAGCAAAATAAAATAAAACCTATCATGAGTACAGTAGCTGTAGTTTCCTGCAATTCCATTAGTAAAAAAATGTATTAACATCAACATAATTTTGAGCACAGTAGATGCTGTTGGATAATTCTACCTAGGCACACTTTATCTCTTTGCACTTTCTGCAGTTCACATGCAAAGATGGGAGAAATCAATCTGCTCCACTTTATAGGTCCACCATCCAGGCATGCTTTCTGTCCTGCCAATTGGGTGACAGCACTCGCAGAATGATCTTAAGGCAGAAAATACATCTTGGCCACCTTTTCTAAAAATTGCCCGTACTTACCTCTGCTGTATTCACCTTTCTTGCATTGCAGTTGAATTCTTCTGGATTTCTACATTGCATCGCCTCCAGCATAACTTCAACAGTGTTTGAAAGCATTTCAGCTTCTTGTGGTCTAGCGAGAATTAAGAGCAAAAAATTTTGTGTTTCAGGAAACTTTCAGAGTCACAACATCAGTTTTTATTCTGTTTATAGGCAAAGGCAAGATCTTTCAATGTTTACTACAGATTTAATTACTGCTTTAGAATTTGTTGTTGAAAATGATTAGATAAAACAAGCCATTAGCAATTTAAAAGCTCCAAGTTTAAATGCTTTAATTTGTGAAGATTTAAAATATTTTCAAGGCTTTCTTGCTTAAAAGTTAGAAACTTTGAGATAAAGATCTTGAATGTAAAATAACCTCAGAAGAAGTATTACATAAAGAATAATTAATTGATCATCACGCCCTATCAAGACTTATTTCATTCTTTCAGTTGATTCCCTCTTTCCCATCAGATCTTGTTCAAAGACATTACCAAGTTATGCCATCACATGAATATTGCTCACACAAGATCACTGGGTGCAGGATTTAGCCCAATGCTCTTAAGACTTAAGGAAAAAAGCCTTGTCCTATCTATTCTGCGCTTTCTGCATTAAATATAGTGTTCATCTGGCTATTGGATGCGTACTACACAATACTGCGTAGCAAACACTGCAAGTAGTTGTGGGGAAGGAGTAAGGGAAACAATAAACCAGGGTGCAAGGAGTGCAGGTAGCTCCCTCATTTACATTGGTTTAAATTTGGTCAGAGGACGAATCGAGGCAAACATTCGTGACTGAGCTGAATACGGGATTTAGCTTTGCTTAGCTACATACTATGAAAATTCTGAGCACTAAGGTTTAGCTGCTTCAGGAAGAAGAAAGTGCTAAATGTATCTTCCTTTGTTTGTTTGTTTGGTTGTTTTTTGTTGGTTGGATTTGTATTGTTTTAATGTAATATTACTGCTACTGGCTATTTTTATATCAACATTGAAGCCACAAACAGATATTAAAGTGCTTTTAATTTGGAGGGGAAAAGCTTTTAATCTGAATCAAAGAGTCTTTATTACTTCATTATACCACTAAATGGAAATTAGTCCTTAACACTGGCTCATTTCCAACACCTTAATGTCTAATGATAGAATACAAAAGAAGAAAAAATAATGAAACAAGGAGTTACCATTAATTTGCCAGCTTGGCTAATATCAGCAGCATGGTTTCACTGCGATCCAAAATATTTGTTTCAAAATGGAATTAGTCTTCAGTTGATCTGCCAGTTTTCATGAACAAAGTCAGCATTTTTCTAAACCTGCTGAAACCATTTAACCACAAGCTAAATGTGTTATTTTACTCTATGAAACAAACCCGAGAGCAAATTCTGCTTTGCTAGCTACAAGTGATATAAATTCCCAGATTGTTATGTTTTTCATTGCCTTGAGCCACTTTGTTCTTGGCTTTCTACTAACACCCACAATTTACAGAATTGTTTGAATTACACCACACTGTAAAACAGCCACTAACTAATTCCAGTTATGGTGAGAGATCAGGAGAACACTAATGTGATCAAATTAAAGCTTCCATGAAGAGGAAAACATTTGTACTACAGAATAAAAAGAGAATGAATACTGACAAGAAAGTCTTTTCCTCAGAAGAATGTGGGTCTTATCCTTGTAAAATTCTCCAAGCAAACTGCCCTCAACTCCTGTACTCTTTGAGCACTCAAAATCCTCAACCAGACTTCAGTAATGCCACGTACATTTCAACACCTCACAAGAGTCTGACTTGAAAAAAATCCTTTGATATTGCTAGCTACTGTTCTAAGAAAAATCATATGTGTATCTTTGCATAATCAATATGATACTTCTGAATTTTTAAAACGTGTGACTAATATCCCTTTGCTTATGCATCCAAAACTTAATTCAGTTTCTCATCATGACACCGTACAGATTTAAGTTTCAGTTGGCTCCTGCTTGTTTAATACCACAAGAAATAAAGTACTCATCGGAGTTCTTCCTGAAGGGAGTTCAATGGTGACCCGGAATTATCATCTGAACTGCAAGAATAATGTATATTTCAGTTTTATAGAAAACTTGAAAATAAAGCCCTCATCCTTCATCACCCAGATACCTTCAAAAGGATATCACATGTGATAAGAACCTGAACTGATCTAATGGTGAATTATGCATTGCTATCTATTAAAAATACAGCACAAAGTGTGGCCTGTTTCTCAGTATAAGTGGGATTACTTCCTAGCAGAGATGACACTGCATGCATACAGATTGGTCAGTCTGGTGTGACTTTCCTCTGAAAAGCTATTTTGAGAGACATTATTTCCACACCAACTTTATATTCATACATAAATGTCTACACAGTGTTGTGAAACGAAGGACTTGTCTTCTTTTAAAATAAGATATAAAGATAGTATTAAGATAACAAGAGCCAACCAAATATGTTGTGATTGATACTTGGAATCCATTGATTCCATGGTTGATAATGGAATCCACTTTTGAACAGCTGAGTGAATCCTCACTGTGTTGTTTTCTGTTACAAACCGATTGGATGTGTACTCTTCAATTTATGCCTGCTTCTTCAGAGGGTGCCACTCATCTTTGACCAGTCCTTAAAAGTAGTGGAAGATTTTGACGTTGCTTATTTCTCTTTGTAGCCAATCTTCTATGCTTATGGAAACCCTCAGTATACACCATAAAATAAACTGACATTCCAGGAGACAAAACCAAAATTATTTGTGCCTGACGCTCACCTAATTAACTACTTGTCATGGTTTTGGCTGGGATAGTTAATTTCCTTCATAGAGTCTCATGTGATGCCATTCTTTGGATTTTTGATGAAAATAGTGGTGACAGCACCCTGATGTTTTAATTGCTGCAGAGCAATGCTGCACAGACCCAAAGACTTTTCTGCTCCTCGTGCTGCCCTGCCAGTGAGGGGCGGTCGGTGCACGGGAAGCTGGGAGGGGACACAGCCAGGACAGCTGACTCAGACTGGCCAGGGGGATGTCCCATACTGTATGACATCATGCTCAGCAATGAAAGCTGGTATAAAGAAGGAGGAAACAGGGGCATTCAAAGTGATGGTATTTTTATGCCCAATAAAACACTAAGTGATGAACCCTGCTTTCCTGGGGGTGGCTGGTCATCTCCCTGCCGATGGAAAGGAGTGAGTGAATTCCTGGTTTTGCTTTGCTTGCACACATGGCTTTTGCTTTACCTGGTGTGCTTTTTTTTTTTTTTTATCTCAAACCATGAGTTCTCACACTGTTATCTTTCCACTTCTCTCCCCCATCTCACCTGGGAAGACAAGCGAGAAGCTGTGTGGTGCTGAGCTGCCTGCTGGGGCTAAAACACAGCACCACATAATCATTTTATTCTGCCTGAGGTAGCAACATCGGTCCAAAACATCATGTCACTTAAAAAAGAATAGAATCTTGCAATGATATTTCAGTTTGAAATTCATGTCCACATACCTGCTTTGGAACTAGAAACATGACTGTTTCTATATGAGTGTTACACATAGATGTTTATCACTAAGATTAAACTTTTTATCTTTAGAGCTTTGCAATGACTACAAAAGTTTTTTTGCATTCAATTTTTATCAAAACAAAATGAGAAAAATAAGAAATTATATTAGGTATCTTTTCATAAGACTTGCGGAAGCAGCTGTTGGAAAAAAAAAATCAAGAAAGGAAAATAAAGTAAAACTATGTATGTGGAAATAAGAATAATCACATCTGTTTCACAGATGAAGAATGGGAAAACACATCTATATAAATGTGTACAAATATCACTTGTTATGTAAGCAGGCATTTAGAGATCATTAATGACTATATTACATATTCTTCAAATTTTGACACTAGATTCAGGAATTTACTCATTCTCCCTGGTTTCTCCTACTATAGTCCAGAGAAGCCATACCCAAAGAGGTCAATGGATTAAATGTAAAAAAAAAAAAAAAAAAAGAGAATACATGTTCTCCTGACAAACCTTCTTATTTTAACCAATACTCTAAAACAGTTTCTAGCTGTTTTGACAAATATTATTTAATACAGAAATGTTTATTAATAGTAAAAGGTATCTCTTCGTTTTTATCAAAAATTCTTTTTCCGTCTTTTAGATACTGTGCCACAAGATCATTTGGCTCAAAGAATTTACAATCTTTATATATAGCATTAAAAGGTTATGCTTCCTAAATGATTTCTTATGTTCAATCTAGCACACAAATGCCTCAGGTGTCATATGTCATCAGACTTTTAACAGCCTTGTTTGTCAGGTCTGACAGTACTTACAGTCTGAAAGTGACTCTACCATGTTCTTTGAAATTACACAGCCACCAAAATTTAGAAACTCAGTCTGCATACTACACAAGTGGCCACATACAAGTAGCTTAAAATACACACTTCCATCCCTATCTTATGGTGTCACGTTTTGGAGAAGAGTACAAATAGAGCTTTTTGAGGAACAACCAATACAGTGCACTTATCTCCAGCTTTTTCAGTGTATACCTTCCTCAGTGGATAGTGGGTTTTAGCTCCTTCTTTAAAAGGAGATACTTTGCTTTTCAAAAATTCTTATATGGTTACCCCAGTCTGGATATCATTACCATGGAAGGATGAGAAGTGCTGATGACAATAATTCTTTGATTCTACACATCTTTCCATGTTAGGAAAGGTTGTGGTGAATCACATCAGTCATCTGAATGGAGATCCTGCTGCAGTTACCAGGCTTAAGCTCTTAAGAAAGGCCCAGCTTTGAAAATGAGTACAAGATTAAACTTGACCAATATTTTCTTGTCCATAATAGACTCTTTTTTTAGAATAATAACTTACCAAAAAACCAAATGGCAGTAGATGAAAATGTGTAACATTGAAAATCAAAAAATTCTTATCTATTAAGGAGGTTTTATTTTCAAAGGAGAAAAGATCGGATCAGTTTCATGACAATTCATCTGTGTTTCTGTGTTTGCAAGATCAGATTCAAACTTAGGAATTCACAAACATGAGAAAGTAATATTACAAGTCTGGTGCTTGGAAATGAAGATTTTGGTTAAACCAAAGCACAAAACTCAAGTCTGCAAGAAAAGTAGCATTTGCAGATATTTCATTTCTGAAGGAAAACATCATTTCTTGGGAGTGAGGATTTTTAACATAATAAAGAAAAAAAAAAAGGAGAATTATTTCAAGTACCTATGCGAATAGATTTTAGTTTAAAAAATGCATATTTTTAAACCATAATTCACTTTATCAGTTTTAACTGTGCTGCAGAAGATCAACATTTTTACTATGGTTACTTACAGTATGTTGCTTGAAAATTAAAAATCCTTGAAACTGACACCTATTATACTAGAGCAAAAATCTACCTCTCATCAACTGTAGTGTTTACTATAACCTGTACTATTTATTTTCCAAAGTTCTAGCTATTTAAAAGAAAGTACATACAGAAATTCCAGAAATCTGCTACCAGTACAGCAGTACAGTACTTTTTATGGGGTTTAAGATAGTGCTAGTACTTGCACTATAAACCTCTACTTTCAAAGGTTTATTACCGAGCCATAAAAATCAGTTCACTGTATAATTTCAGTTATTAACTCTCTTTTTATAGATTGTATTTTCCATCCACTTTTCCCTCACCAAATATCCAGAATTTTTTTAGTTACTGAAATATGTATTTTAAAATGACTGTTTTATGAGTTATTTTCTTCCATGTCCTTCCATTTCACAATTACACAGCACAACATTTTAGACTACAATGTAAAAAAAACCTTTCATCTTAGACATTTTAAAGTATAATGTAAAAAACCTTTTAACATAAGTGAAAGATGATCTCTCAGTTTTCAAAGACACAGATTAGTAATAACTCAACAATTCGAATACATTTAGTTCCAAAAGCCTGAGTTTCTGTTTTAGATCATCACAGTCATTATTTTGAAGTCCCTTAACTCTTCCTTCTCTGGGCTGTTGCCACCGGACCCAGTAGCATCCCCACCTGATTCCAAATCAGTCTGCCAGTGTATATAGAAAGCTATGAAGGACACTCATATTTTTATGAAATATTTCCAGAAATCCCACATCCTAGTACATGTTTTTTCCCTTGCATCTCTGTGACACAAACACTGGCCATAACGTTGGCTTCATATATTTTAGATTCTGGTGTTAAATTAACACCTGCATGTCTGGTAGGAAAAATTACCTCTCTGTCATGAAGGAATTTCATAAGATTTCATATGGTATCATAAATTCTCAGCTGCAAGCCAGTGGAATGGCAACCCACGCATATGTTCCTGCACATGTGGGGTCCTGATTTAACATCACTGACAAACACTCAAATTCACATCAACCAGAACTGCCCAGCAAGTACATATTGAAAAGCCCCAAATGACATAGGCCAACAAGCATACATCCAGCGTCCTCGCCCAGACAGTAGCACACCCACAGCAACACCCTATACCTTAGAAGCTATTCTTTACTTGTGATCTGCTTGGCCTCCCTCAGTTTCATACCAGCTTTACTGCCAATGAGTACAGACCAGCACAAGCAGCCATACGTAAGCAGACACCTCAACTGTTCGTGGCTTGTTGGGTATCCCATGCAGCTAGACAAAAGTCATGAAGAGTAACCTTAATTTTGGATGAGAATAAAACTTGTACATAGTCTCCCTTACACTGCCCACTGCTGCCTTAATCCACCTCTCTACAGCACCACTGTTCTGCCTTGGGATTGTCATATTAACACACCATAGATCAAGAAAGTTCTGAGTCCCATGAGATTTAGATAGAATCATCCCACTGACACATTCACAGACCCACAATACCCAACTCTCTGTGAAGTCCTGTACATCAGCCAGAACAATTCTACCAGTATCTATGTACTTCCTGTTTTAACGAAAGCATCAGCCACAAAGGGTTGTATTATTGTATTACAGAATGGACGTTTCAAAACCACCCTTGAATTACAATTGTCTGTCTGAGGTATGGCCTGAACACTGGCCAAAGAACAAGCTGTGATCACTAGACAAAAACTATCTTTGACTTCTCTACTACAACCTAAAACAATATAGAGACAGATCCAATTGTTTCTGGCTCCTCTGGGAGCAGTTCTACAGACTAGTGCCAGTAAAACTGGATACCCATTGCCTGATCATGTTATTTGCAGAAGATCTGCAAAGGATTTGCATTTCAGCAGCAGTCACAACCTGACATTCTGAATCAGGCAAAACAAAGTGAGTAACTCTGAAATATATAAAAAGCTGTCTGAGCTGAAAGTATTCATGGGGAAGAGGTGAAAGGTGGGGGGGAAGAAAATGTTTTTATATAAATAGGTCTCACCAAAGAGAGTGCTTATGTGGTAAATATATTCTCAGGATTAGCACATCCAGGCAGATGTTTGGTGGTTTCAGGAACTGCAAACACAGAGGCAGAGGATAAACATTTTACGGTATGAAAGCAAGTTATTCAGCCTTTCCTCTATAACCCATTTTGTCCCCCTTTCTTTTCTCATACTAGATGTTTCACCTAAATATATTCAAGGCATTAAGTCCCCTGTCCAAGGACCTCTTAAATTCATCATCTCATCCTGCCAGAAAGTCCAGTCCCCTCTTGCCTCAGCAGTCTAAATAGTCATCTACAGGAATGGAGGAGACACAAACTTTAAAGAGGAGTTCTTGGCCCCCATGAGACTCCAGGGAATTCTTCTTCCTAGTGTTAGATTGCTCAAAATCCTGTTAGAATAACCAAACTAACTGTTTGCTGCATTAAACACTTGTTTCCAGATTAGGTGGGTTTCCTTGTTTGTGCAAGATATGGAATGTCTTTGCTGCATTCGTGAGGACTGATCTCACAAAGAAATGTCCCTTTCTCAAAAAGTATGTTAATTTAGTGTAGTAAACAGGATTGTATTGATTTCGCTGCCAAACACAAAGATAAACTTACAGATATTCCCAGTGTTCTCCTGTCCTTTTCTATCTGAAGGGAAGGAAAAAATAGCATTCTCCCTCTCAGTGAAACTTCCTGTTTTCACTTTCTTATTTATATATTTATTTACTTGCTTTCATCCATTTAATTTTTTTCTTTTTACTGCTTCCTTCATGTTGCCTCAACTTTCTCCCCTGACACATAATGCTTTCATCTGGTCTGTTAAACCTAGTTTCTTTCTCAAGAAAGTGATAACAGAAAGTAAGTAAAATTANGAGATATTCCAGACTCTCACTGTTTTTCACTTACTCAGAGTGATCCATGGAGGCTGCACAGCTTGGATTCTCTTTGGAAGAGTATCACTAACTTTCAGAACAACCTTCAGTAAATCACTCCACCATATTTTTCCCTAATTATGAAATAGTGATAGTAATATCCTGTAAAGCACAAGGCAGTTTAAGTTAAGTGCAATCATTACTACCTAATTAGCTTTAAATTATGTCATTTCNGTGCCCATTTAAGAGTTTAAATCCCACTGGGAAGGGCATCAGATTTGTATATAATATTTCTAGTAGCACACATAAGGCCCAATGAAAACTAGAAATAATGAGATATTCCAGACTCTCACTGTTTTTCACTTACTCAGAGTGATCCATGGAGGCTGCACAGCTTGGATTCTCTTTGGAAGAGTATCACTAACTTTCAGAACAACCTTCAGTAAATCACTCCACCATATTTTTCCCTAATTATGAAATAGTGATAGTAATATCCTGTAAAGCACAAGGCAGTTTAAGTTAAGTGCAATCATTACTACCTAATTAGCTTTAAATTATGTCATTTCTTTCCAGGAAAAAATATATACTTAAAAAAAAATTAAAAATCTACAATACTTCTGACCTTCTTCAAGGCCTTTCCGTTGTAAAAGCAAGTGAAGAGTATGGATCCACTGCTATTTATTATGTGGAAAAAGGACTCTGCATTTACAAGTTATCATCAAATTGCAGGGGAGGAATCCGATGCAAGGTACTAGTTTCAGATATCCTTAGATGAGGCCATATATTTTTATTTAACCACTGAACAGGACACAAGAGACAGTTTCTACTAGATTATAGGATAAGAATACTTGGTCTTCAACTGTATTTCCCATTCTATGAGAATAAAATTATCTTGTTTCTAGGGGAAGCTGCTCAGTTATAGCTGCAAGATTAAATTCTCTCTCAGAACAAAAGTAACCTTAATCTGGGCCTTTCTATATGTAGATGTCTATAATGGATTTTTCATGACTGGAAACACAGAAAAGGAAGCAGATATTAAATTTTCATATTAACACCTATGCTGATCAATCAGATTTCAAGAAGAAATGGAAGTGAAAGAGTTTTCTCTTAATTTTTTCATCAGATTTAAACATCAAAGGTAGTTTTCCCAGCTGACAGACTGGGAAAATCCACTGTTCAGAAATGTTAAAATTATAACTCATATTTCTAGACCACTGGCAGCCACTTTTCTAAAAATGACATTACCTCAACTTTAGCAAAACTGATATTTATTAAGAGACTCCAAGTACACATCAGCTGGCTGGGATACAAGAAAACGTACAAAATATCTGTTTAACTTTTGAAATATTTTCCTAATTGCAGGGAAAAGTAAAGAAGAAAAGGAATCAAGTATCACAGTTAAAATTTTCCTCCATGAGTATTAACTGTTAATTTTTTTTTCAATGAGACAATACCAGCCGAAATAAGATGGTTTATCTATAAAGCATCTGCTTTATTGTATCTAAAATTGCATATAATGATTATACAGACTTCAACATTTCACATTTCTGGCTACTTTGAGAGAAAAATGCAATTTCATAGTCCAAATTCCATTTACAGTTTGGATTATACGCTCAGAAGAGAGAGACCAGTTACTCTGCAGCACTGATTCAGATCATAAAGTTAGTCAGGAATTTGGATAATTACATACAAGAGTTTCAGGATTGCTTCATCCGCCACTGAATTGCTACTAGCACCAAATGCGCATACAAGTAGCCACAAATAAGAAAATGTTGTCCCTTTTTCCTGGGAACTGTTTCCAGGCCAGTGTACAAATCAACCAGACAAACTAAATGTGTGATGTTCATCATTAGGGACTATATGAATGCAAGAATGTGACTTTCAAATATTTATTTCTACAGAGAGATAATTTCTTTGAAATCTAGCCAAATCCAAAGTTATATCTCCAAAAAGCATCAAGAATTGCATGCGTCTTACTTGTATTCTTCTTCTGGATTTCCATTTTTCTATGTTTTTTCTCATCTACTCCACTCTAAATATCATCAAAAGCAACAAAGTAAGGTAGCTGAATGAAGGAAATTTTCTACAGAAATCTATGTACGCGCTTTGATAGGGATAATGCAAATGAAATAATTACTAGGTATTTTATTCCCACTTTTCTAATCCCAGCAATCCTACAAGTGCACAAAGAAAAAAAAAATAATAATAATCATTGAAAAGTCTCTGTGTACAAATGTTTTTGACTCTTACTTTGACTAACATAGTTAAATGAATGATTGGTTTGGTGGCCTATTATTTCTTTGGCTCCAATCAAAGGTATTCCTACTTTGAATTCTACCATGATATTCAGTGAGGTGGTACTGCAGGTCAATAAATTTGCCATGAATGAAGGAATTCACACCACAACTGAGTTCACTGTGTGGGTGTCTAGCTAATCAGTACCTTATTTAATCAATGATTTAAGGAATTGTGCTGGCAATTCCTAGAACGGAAAGGTACTTGGTACTACCAAAAGTCTGCTAAACCCACAGATTACGTCTTGCCAGTTGCTGAGACTATGAGGGAGGTTTGATGTAATCAGGGGGCTGATGTTCAACAAAAGTCATCAACTCAAGGCATGTTTGTTCCATCAAATACTGTCAGCTTTTTGGATAAGACGAAATTTCTCTAATATATATATATATATATTACATTTTTATTATTACATTTAATTTTTCTTTTAAAAATTTCCTTATCTTTACATAATTAGAGTGTACTTCCAAATGAGAATTTTTTTTTTCCTGCTGCAGGGATGTTACAGACTACAATTACTTTGCTAGGATTGTGGGGCATACAGTAATCTATGTATTGATTAGGAACCAAATTAAACATATTGAACTAGATTTTTTTTCCTTCTTCTAACCATGTGGCAGTAGAGCAACATATATAAGCTTTTCTTGTAAAATATTTATTGATGGAGTGCTGTGGGTATATTTATTACAAAATATTGTAATAATGCAGTAGTTGAATTGTAACATTATTTGACAGAAGAGAAGAAAATGACTGAAATAAAAATACATCCATTGCCCATTTTAAAGTGCTTAAGCACTGTTTTGGAAAAAAGACATGATGATCTTTACCCTGATATGCTACACTACCATAATGTGCAAAGGTGTTATAAAACTTGTCTGGATTAGAAGCTAAGGGAATCAGTTACCCATGTATTGATGGCAGTGTCACTACCACACCCTTTTTTGTGGCAATGGAATAGAAGTGAAGAATTGATGGCAGAGGCATTCCAGTACCACTTTATTCTGTCTAACTTTAGCTGGTGCCATGGCACTTTGGATATGCTTAGAGACTGGCATAATTTATTAAGACAGTGCCAAAATCATGTTGACAGAAGGCTGGCATGAAGCTATCTTTGCCTCCAATTGAATAAAGTCAAAATGTGTTGAATCTGCTTCTGAATTCATTTTAACAGACTTCATTTTTACAAACTTCACAGAAAACTTATGAAAATAACATTACTTATTGTCTCAAAGTTTGTGTTAAGAGTATCCAGTGCCTAGAAGAATGAATTAGGATAGTGATGAACACATTATCTAAATACAGGAACAGAGAGGAAGCTAACAAACAGAGATTAATCTATAGGAGTGGGTTCTTTCCTCACTATATTTTTTTAATATCCTAACGTACCATAACACCCAGCTGTCTCAGGCAGAGAGGTTACTATTTCCTATCTCATCTTATAGGAGTAGAATTAAATAGTCATTTGAAAACGTTGCTGATAAAACCAAATTATATTTTTCTTTCAGGGACCTTGTTAGGGCGTTTACAACGTATTAACCTCCTACTGCATATTTTCAAATTTGATACACAATTATTACTTACAAGCAGTGTGAATTCATTAGCTTTATGAAGCTGACAGTTGTTATGCATGAGTTGCTTCTGTCCACCAGGACTGAAATGAAAATGAGATGCTGAATCTCTGCACACTTCTCTAAAAGGAACATTTGTAAGTAAATAGCATAACTAAACATTTGGTAAATTGGCACTATTATACACTGAATCATGTCTTGCCTAATTTAAAGAAAGTTTTAGCAGAATTTGCAGGAAAAGATGACTCTCTTCTTTAATCACCAGTGTCACTCTAGACAACCTGCATGCAATGTTAAGTTTGCTCGCAATGAATGCAGACTGCAGACTTGTTGACCATAGAAGTCCATTTCACATTGCTTTTATGGCTACTAGCATATTTCTTTTTAGCAAAGCAAAATGCTTCTCTGAGCTGATTCAGTTTTGAAAGCTTCTGATGTTTAGTATTACTTGTGAGTAATAGAGAGAGACCAGTATGTAAACCTTGTACAAATACGGAAATCAGGAAAGCCCACAGAACATGACAGATCAAACATAAAGCAGAAGTTAAGAGGATGTGAAGAACTTGAAAGACTCCTTACAAAAGGTGCTCAAGCTAATAAGAATATTTGTAAAAATATATGGAAATGAATCAGCTAGAGAATCTGTGGTGCTACATGATGGCACAGCTGTAAAAGAGTTCATATGGCCATGGCAGAGAAGCTTAGTGAATTCCTGCATATTAGGGCAGGGCAGCACGAGCTTAGGAACTGATAAAGGAGTTTACTTGTTTATCACTTGTTATCTGAGACTGGCAATTGAATGGGCTGACAACCAACAAAAGGAATATTAAACTATGCTTTCCTAATCATGTAAAACAATAGAGCCAGTGTTGCTAATCTTACTGCTCATGCTTCAATTACACACAAGCAGTGTTTAGCAATATTAAAACTCACCGTGGTGTCATGCACAGAAGCACAAGGCACGCTGGCTCGTTCACATTCCCCAGCTGGCCCATCCCTACGGCAATCACCATCTTCCTGGCCACCAGCCACATCGTGCAGCGATGCAAGGGAAGTCATGCCCCTGCGTACTGCCCTGTGGGTGGCTGAGAGAGGGTCCACATGCTCATGATGCTGAAGAATTTTCTATACTGCCCAGGGAACACTTATCAATGCAGAGTAGGCTGCACACACAGAGATTGTCTGCCTCAGGCTCTAGCAGACTCTTTTTTTCCTCCCATTAGCAGTCAAGTCTGCCATCAGGTGTCCTCCAGGATCTTAAAAAGATCCTCAGCCAAAAGCAAGCAAGTTTCTCACTTTGCAGCTTCATTAATGGAGCTATTGTTATGCAAGCAATCTGAACTGTTTTCCTTCCAAATGCAAAACAAAGCTCTTCTGAGGGCTAAAATTTGCCTTCCAGGTAGGCACTTGAAATTCTCATGGAACCAAGTTACAAATGATCTACCCCTTTAAACTATAACAGTGAAAGGGAATGTAAATGAAGAAACAAGCCTGTCTTTGAAATAAAACTCTCTTTTGCATCTTGTGTAAGCAGGATTCACAAAGGCCAAAGGGATAAAGAAATTGTACTTCGCCTCATATTTATCTTGATATTGAAAGGGAAAGTCAAAGCAGTATTTTCCATTTTGTTTATTTTTCATGAATGCTGTTGAGTAAAAGATAAAATCCCTATAAGTTATTTAACTTATGGCCAGTCAGTGTTTCTCATCGTAATTAACATGGAAAATCATACGGTGACTGTTAAGTTTAAATTTAATTACAATCTAGCTGTAACCAACATTGCAATAGCCATTATAATACAACCTTCTCAAGTCAGCGACAAATTTTAATGAAAAATACGTAGGGAAGACTGCATAATCTTGGCTCTCTTAGAATAGAGACATATCTCTCAGTATCTTAAGTAGACTATTAAATGTATATTAATTTTATGTTTTAAAAGATATTGGATAATTTATTTTCAGGCATACATAGCTGCATTCACACATTTAGTCACATAACTACCTAAATATCACCGAAAGTGAACAAGAATGTGCTTACATCTCTGTTCTGACAATGTTTTGTGCTAGATTGATACATTACACTTCAAATGTACAATTGAAGTAATAGAGTGAAATAAATACAGATAATTCACATACCAAAATACAAGCCAGTGTATGTCAGTAGTATGTTTTTCTTCTCAAATTAAATAATTCATGCTGCTTCACTTCTCTATGGTGTTATGCACAGTAATAATGGCTATAGTTCACTGACATAGACTTGAAGTTCTCTATGCAACACAATCCTTCTAAAAAGTTTCAGAAATAAGGAGTTGAGAGCTAAGAGTTAGCATTTCCTGTTGTTTTGTTTGTTTGTTTTTGCTTACAACTCTCTGAGGAAGAAAAACCCATGGAAAAATTACAGATACATACTCATCAGCAGCAGCTTCTTATCTTCCTGTCAAATTTAACTAGTGCTCCAGAGAACACTAGTACTTTAAGAGGAATAGTGATATTCCAAACCACAGCTGAAAGAAACAAAGAAATACTTGTTAAGTAATACATATTTTTATCGAATACATATAGTGATACACAATTGATCTAGACTGATGTAAACATGACAGTGCAGGAATGCCACATGTATGTGCAGTGAAAGACAGAAAACGACCTCTCTGATTCTCTTAATTTCAGATTAAACAGCCATTTTTCTGTTTGTAGCCTAGATTTTGTTTGGCTGAGAACTTCCTGAGCTCATAGCAGGAATCTGGAAAATCTCAAAAATGTTCGAGAAAAATCCAGACCTGCACCCACCTTCTTTCTATGCCCATTCATGCATCCTCATACGTGGATTTGACTTGTTGTTGTCACATTCAGTTTGGAAAATGGCATCCCACACCTATCTTAAACTACAATGACAGAAAGTGACATGCATATTATCAGCTTAAATTGTTTTACCAAACTTAGTGGTTAGAGCATCAGTAAATAGTCATATTGCTGACGAGGACTCCGTAGACCAATTCAGTATGTATCTCATGAGCAATGCAGGTGAAAGATTTGACTTTCCCTTTCTCTACCTTAGTCTTTAAGAAAAGCCAGATTTCATCCTAATGCAATGTAGCAGCCCTCAATTTACTACAGTCACCAGAAATTTCATGTTCTTCACCTACTTTCTGCTAAGCTCAAATATGAATCAAGGTCAAAGTAATAGAAGATGATAGAGAGCAAACCTACGGATTGTGTCAAATCCAAAATATAATATCTCAAATTGTCTCAGATTTTGAGAACCAGAATCTGTCCTTGCCATGCCAGTATTTTGATCTAAAACTCTCATAACTCATATTAACTATTTTATTTCCACTGGGACTGAGTCTGAAGATGGTAGTGAAAACTGGGATCTTTCCCTTGATTCTAATGGATTTATGCCAGCTGGCGCTAGCTAAAAATTTCATGTCTTATCTCAGATTCCACACCTCATATGACTTAATTCATAAGCTAAGTAAAACCACATGGGAAGAGGCCATGCATCTCTGCTGCACTGCCTCATTACCAACACTTACAGAAGATTAAATTTTAGAATTCATGACTTGCTTGGTACTTCAGAAAGAAACAAAGCCAAAAGAGAAATGCAAAAAAATAAAGCTGTTTTATTATCCGGTTTGTGTGAGCATTCATCATATTCAGCACCTTGGCTTCTGAGTCCAAAAGTACAGAAATAAACAGATGGCAAATAAAATTTTTGCAGCATCTTTGAAATACTTTAAAAAAAAAAAAAAAAAGTATTTCCCAAGGTCACCTACATCATAAAATATTAAAGGATGTTGAAGAGATAACTTGAAAGTACCTGTAACTAAGCTCTCGAAGTACAGCAGCCCAAATTTTGCAATTCCCTTTTACTTAATCTCCAAATATCTAGGATCATTTTGAGCTAAATATCTTGCTTGGACTGTAATTGTTTGCTCTGATTTCTGTTGCTTGAACGAAGTAGAGAAATCAGGCCTATGCA
>VXAV01011056.1:0-20971 GCA_013399715.1 Alectura lathami | reverse complement strand
AAAAAAAAAAAAAGAAAGTGTAAAAGCAGGCCTTTCAACTCTTCTTTACCTGGAACCTGAATCTTTTCCTGTGGAAGCTGATGGCAAAACCCTGTTGACATAGATGGGAGCAGGCTCAGGCATTAAATATTTGGGGCCACAGGAACTCAATATGGCCCCAGCATGAAAGAAATGGCTAGTCATTGCTTACGCAGTCCCAACCTGCCAAACAAGGGGTACAAAGTTACAGATAGTTTTAATGTCCAAGCGAATCATTGCAATAATTAAAGCTTACTTCCCATGATAAATCACTAGTGGCAATTCCTGCAGGAATATCAGAAGTAGGAAGGAATTTCACAGCCACTGAAAATTCTGCTTATACTTGGGGAAAAGAAATGTCATTCTTTACAGACAGAAGAATGAAACACAGGCTTGGCTGGGACTGGCTAAGAGATAAAGAAATTATGAGGTAATCAGGCAGTAATGCTTCAAAGCAGTATTTTCAAAAAATACATTGTTTCCTTTTTATAGTGATTAAATGCTTGTAATAACAGGATTGTTTTAACCCTGCCAATATGCTGTCAGTGTTAATTTTATTTAAAAGAAGGAAATAAACAAAAGGCTGTTATTACAAGGAATTCAAGCTAAAATGTTGAAGCTTTATTGCTTACATGATTGCATTTAAAATTAAAGGTTGCATGTCAAAGTGAAATTCTGGCACATACTCACATATTTCATGAGGGCTTTTAGACTTGACGTATGTATCCCTGTGACAATAATATTGTCAAATAATGGAAATACTGTATATCTATTAAAGAATAGCAATTTAGTAACAAATTTATATAGACTTATTACAGACTGTCAGAAACAAGACTAATGTACATAGTACAAATCCAAACCATATGTTCCATGAAAGAGTATGTCCTTCCAGCATTTTTTAAAGCTATAAATTATCTATCACACTACCAATAAAGTACTGTAGAGGTAAGGTCACTGACCTCAAAGCACTGACATTTAGTTCAAGATCCAACCCCTGCAGCTTAGCACTTCATCCAAATTTCCAAATGTGGAGGGGAACTCTTTTTTCCTTTTTCTGTGATGTTTTCCCACAGGCCATTCTGCTTGCTGATGTTTCCATGATAATATTCTTTGCATTCTGTCAATTTACATTTAGTGGCTGTACTGCAGTAACAGGAAACTTTTAGATCATCCCCTCTGTGCATACATACAGGCCCTGTGTATGCTCTGTGCCCTCGTAAGCATTCACTTGGCTGGACCACTGGAAAATTCTCCCACTCTCAACTAGTTGATAGCCTGAAGGCAGCAGTGCCCCTGGTCTGGTCTTCATATGTGAGGAAAGTAGTCACAGGAAATGGTTTTTCTTCATCAGAATAACGGTAAGAGAGGTCCCCACTGCAGCAGGGACCCCAGCCCACCAGGAGTCTAACATCTGCAAAAATGTTACGTTGGTATAATGAGAGCAAGAGCAAGCAATATGCACAGTCATAAAATACATACAGAGGGAATGATAATAATGAAGATAATGATAATAATTAAAAGAAAAAAAAAAAAAACAGAAAAGAGGGAGATGAAAGGAGCTGCAAAGGTCTGATGGGGATTTTTCATTGTATGCAGAAGAGGACATGGTAATTTTGCTACCATCACTTTTTATTTGTGCTCATCTTGCTACTTCCTAGTTTTGTCCAAATCCACCTGTGAAAGATTATGGATCACATTTTCAGGTGGGGAAAATCAGCCCAGCTCCACTGGGCCCATGTGGCAATACCACTGCCTATAGCTGTGATTACCATGCCATGTGCCAGCAGCGCAAGCAGCCAGCTCTGAGGCATAAAAACTGAAAAACAGAAACTGCTGGTTTCAGCCTACTGTGAGTTTAAAAGGATCCTGTTTTCTAAATGCTGGAGCCTTAATGCTGCAGTAATTGCTCCTCATTTCAAATAGTGCTGTGTTACACATAGCACTGGAAAAACAGTGGGCAAATTGGCTGTGGACTAAATAAGAAATTTACATGTAGAAACAGAGGGGGGTCACATCCAAGAGAATATGCCTCTGCAACTCTAAGGTTAAGAGATTGTTTGCACCTCACATGATATCAGTCTCCTTTCTCTCTCCAGAATTCCTAGTTTAGTGACAACGCGGATGTCTTACACTCAGAATTTCCATGCATACAAAAATTTCAGACGGGCAGTCCACATGATAACAACTTTCCTTCTTGAATTTCTAAAATCCTCCCAGAAGCAGCTATCTGTGCATGCAGACATGGACCTGCAGTTCTCATGCTGGTACCAATCCATCATTCTCAGCACAGTGAATGAAAGGCCTTCAATCCTAGAACCAGCTGCCAATTCAAATCCATGTGTACATCCCCTCCTGTTAGACAAAACGAGACTGTCAGCCCCCCTCCAGTTAGTTATTTACTTACAATGTGGTATTGTTTTCCTGTGGCTATGGATGATCTCTTGTGGGAATGACTTGTTTTTTCCTCCTGATTGTTATTGCATGCTGTTACCCTGTTTTACGTTTCAGGTCAGGGCTGCTCCAGGAGTAGCTCTGAGAATGGCACTCCAGCTAGCTAACAGGACCATGACTTACACGCAAAACAGCATGAAGAGTTTTTGCCATTCTTTTATTTTTCTCCTTCTTGGTCAGAATATAAAAATCTCTGATTAACACAATCTTTGGAAGGTCTGTTTGGGGCAACTATAACTCTGTCAGAGAGCTGCCTCTGGAGTACTTCGGGATCTGGACATGTTCAGCTTCGTTTCTCATTCCTGAAGTCCAAATAGTCACAAAGGCACCATTTGCACAGAGTTATGAGACCCATCTGCACATTTTTCTTTCTTTGAGTGTGAGGGAAAAAACTTTGAGGGAAGGAGCAGACGGGAAGTTCGGAGACAGACATGGTGAAGTGGACTGTGACGAACAAATGCTCATCTACCCTCCATGCAGAGCCCCTTTGTGCTGCCTTGACACACATTGGCTCTGCTTGCAAGACTTTTCTACCTCCTCAGAATGATGGAAACATGGATAAGTGCAGTGGGGACAAACATACTAATGATTACTCAATTACTTTAAATCTCTTTCTCACTAGTCATTTTGCTATGAATACAGATCCTGTGTAACAATTTTTCTAAAGAAAAACATTTTTGACTGCTATTTTATCTGGGATTTTCCCATCTGCTTAATAACAGAAGTGAATTCAGGTGGCTTGGTATAATCTGATTTGTTTTGATTTGAGTTAGGATGACAACTCCAGGATAATATCAGGGTTTTTAACTCACACGACTCAGATCAGTAGCCATGCCATAAGCAAGACACTGGTTCTAAATTTTTCACAACCAGTGGTCCCATGTTTGGTGGGGGGGGGTGCTTACAGCCCTCAGCAAAGTGGTATCGGGAGCTCAGCACTTCTAAAGTAATGCTGCAGGAAAATGAACACTCAAATCCTGGTGCATGCCCAGGGATTCTTTGATGGTGGATAACAGGCAAACATCTCACAGATCTTAACACATAGAAAATATTCACATCAATAAAGCACATCAATATGTAGTGAAAATATTGATGAATAACTTTTGTCAATTGTAGTTTTCTCACACTTGTTCTAGGTTTCAGCAGAGCTGACAAAAATTCAGTCTTCATGGGAGTTAATGGGAACATTTTCTTTTGTTTTGATCTGTCTGGATTTCTACCAGGCAAACTTCTGAATATGGCAAAAATCACAGAACAAAAACTACTCAGAGCTCTTGATCTCTGCTCACTTTCCAAACTGAAGCTGGCCTAAACTGGAAAGTTTGCGAATACATTGGTGCATAGCTAGAAAGTAGCCCAGGCTCTCCTGAAAGTCTTTGGAGTCTGGGAGAATCTTAATAATTATGGTCTAATTTTTGAGCATAGTTTACAAACGTTGTAGCCTAAAGAACCCTAAATAGCTTTAATGCTCCCTGAAACAATTTCTAAACTCCACGCTCTGCATTTCTCAAAAATGATCTTCTGATGTGTTTTGGGAATCTAGGAAGGGAATAATTGTTACAAGATGTAAATAGTTTTTGTGTGATGAGGAGTGCTTGGGTAATTCTTTTTCACTGTCTCAGATAGATCCCATTAAATTTTTCAAAATTGATAAATTACAGGAATTGTGTACTTTTTATTAGCATTCTTCTTGGAAATTATACAGTGCACTGATCCTGACCACTAGAGACAATATTTTTTAAATAATTACTATTGGGTAAAACGTTGGAGTAATTTTTTGTTTTTCAATAGCAAATCACTGGCTTGCCAACAATGCAGTGTCAGAGCAGCTAAAGTGACCTTTGAATGGTGAAAAAAGAATTGTGTATGTATGTGTGTGTGTGATAGAAATGTTAGCGTAGATTGCTCCAGTGTCTGGATGGTTTCACTGTAATGCTCACTTGATTGGAGCACTTGGTAAATTCTTTGTTATTAACATTTGGAGTGTCTTACTTGGACATGAACTTTATTATGTGGAGTGAAAACTGAATAAAAGATTGGAAACAAATGCTAACAATAAACAGCTATATACTTAGTTGGAGGGAAGTCTGCAGGGATTATAACTGATCCTGATTTTATGTAATGACTTTATTTACACTATAAAAGGAAATTAATTTTTTCATATAAAAGCCCAACATGTTGAAGTAGTTAACAAAATGATTCTTCAATTACTGGTGGTTGGTAACACGTTACCAGCCCTCCTTTCTCTCCGTCCCGGGGATCAATTGTGTTTCACGTGCCTGCATGGTGCTGATTTCCCACTGCACACTGCTCAGTGCATATGAAATCAGTGGGACCTGGGAACTGAGAACCTTTATTACTTTTCTCCTTCCTGTTTCTCTGCCCTGGGTGATTGCTTAGTCTTCCTCACATGTACACCGGTGAGGACACAGAAATCTTTTCTCTAAAGGGACTTTCAGGGTTGGGAATATGGGCAGGAAACAGCACAATTAGATTCAACTGAGAAAAAAAGCTCAAACTAATATATCTCAGGGAAAATCATCCTAACTGCATAATCAGCAGCAAGGAAATACTTGGATACCATTGAATTTACAAAGATTCAGGAAAGATAAAAGGTAACAAACCAGAAGTGACCTTGCAGTAACATATCAGCGCAGAGAAGCAGTTGTGTTTGTCGATTGTGTGCACAGAGATTCTTGTCAGTTCTCAGGGAGGTAATTTTCTCTCTGGAGTTGCTGCAAGAGGCTTTCCTCTGGGATTAGATTCTCAAGGCAGTTCTGGTGTCCTTGGGCTGAGAATGACTACCTCACTAAGGACCACCTCACCTACAAACTAGCCACTAACATAGTAAAGAATATAGAAAGAAACTGGAAAGGTTATTTAAACTCATTATGCATATTTTTGGTGAACAGTCATTACATATGGTGGAGGCGTGCAGAGGCAGAGAAGGATGCATGTGGCCGCTTTAAGGACACTCAGGGCTTACAACAACATTATTTATTTTTCCCCTTGGCTGCCAAGCTCAATTCTCAGGATTATTGTCTCTGCTTTCATACCTGCCCTACCTCCTGCACATTGTTTCTTCATGGTAAATTCTTCACAGTGAAAGCAATTACAAAAGTATTCAAGATGAGAGGCTGGAATAGGCAAGGTGACTTCTTATAGCATTGCACCAGTTCACGTCTTGTTTGCACGGGGATGGGATTTCTACTTATTGATTGCTCTGGTCAGTGTTCATAGAACCATAGAATCATAGAATGGCTTGGGTTGGAAGGGACCTCAGAGATCATCTAGTTCCAACCCCCCTGCCGTGGACAGGGCTGCCAGCCACCAGCTCACTAGATCAAACTGCCCAGGAACCCATCCAGCCTGGCCTTGAACACAGCCAGGGATGGGGCAGCCACAACTTCTCTGGGCAGCCTGTGCCAGCGCCTCACCACTCTCTCAGTGAAGAATTTCTTCCTGATGTCCAACCTAAACCTCCCCTCTTGCAGTTTTAGCCCATTCCCCCTTGTCCTACCATTATCCACCCGTGTAAAAAGTCGGTCCCCCTCCTGCCTGTAAGCTCCTTTCAAGTATTGGAAGGCCGCAGTGAGGTCTCCCTGGAGCCTTCTCTTTTCCAGGCTAAACAATCCCAACTCCCTCAACCTTTCCTCATAGGAGAGGTGCTCCAGCCCTCTGATCATTTTGGTGGCCCTCCTTATGGTTTTTGCCAAGCACAGGGAAGAAAGGGAGGAAAATTCCTCTCTGCAACAGCAGGAAGGTAACAAATGGAGACATGCCAACACTGTCACAGGAAAGATTAGTGTCTTTTTAATCTTTCTGCCAAAATCATTACAGAGCTTGTGCTCTAGCCCATGTAACCATCTTGAAAACACCAAATGTTGCACAAGTGATATCCAGGATCTTCTAAACTGTGTGATTAGCAGTTGTGTTTGGGCTGGTCCTTGCCTCGTGTTGAAAACACGTGGGAATGGAGCCCTTTGCCACTGCTCAGGAGTGTCTAGCAGGGAAGATCACAATGAAACCTACAAAAGATCAGTGACAAGTGGAGGAAGAAGAGAAATGTCCTAGCAGTGTGGTCTCCTGGAACGATGCCTAAGGAGAGGACATCAGCCTTATCATTTGGTAAACTGTGAAAGAGATTATACCCTTGGAGGCATCCCAGAAGAAGACAGATTTCATTTCTAACTTGTTCTCCCTAAGAGAAAGGATGCACCACAAATATCTAAGTCGTATGCTTCCAGGAGGCATTATGAGGGAGGCTGGATTGATGTGTTGAGGATGTGCTGAAAGAAAGTATGCCCCAGCCGCCTGATGGTGGGCTCTTGGATGTCACTAACTCACATTCCCCATTTCTGCCATTTTTTAGGAGACTCCTAAGGTGGGCCAAAGGTGACCCCTTTGTACTCAACCTTTCACAAGGGCTTTCAACTGTATGCTGTACTCCCTAAAGCGTCAATACTACATTTATAACATACTCTGCTGATGCGTTAGGCTTGGTATATAGAAATATAACTACTTGAAGGGTTTAATGTTCTTTGAACACTGGTCCAAAAGCTGCAGATTTAAGATCAGATGCTCATTGTGCTGCTAAGGTTAACCTCTAACATTCATCGCAGTGTGCACTTCTAACCCATCTGCATCTAGAAACGACCAGGACAGCAAAACAAGTAGGCACTGTCAAGAACATTCTGAAATTCATGTGCAAAGGCTTGACCATTAAAAAATCCAAGTGATTAAAACAAAGCTCCAAGAAAATCTATACGGACCCAACATATAGTACTTTGCCTTCACTTTAAGGAGTCTCAGTTTTGGTTATTTTTTGAGTTTTCCTGGTGTTAATCTGAGAAGCATTGTAACACTTAGAATTACTAACGCAGTATGTGCACGCATGTATGCATTGTGTGCTCTGGTCAAACCCAGAACTAGACGGCATTCAGAATTTCCTAACACCTAATTCTCTTTCCGCACTTAATGTTTAACCTGTCACAGTCTAGTGGAAAAGGAGTCCCCAGATGAGTGTCTGGGCTGGACTGAGTCTCACTGACATCCTTGGACAGACCAGTCTTTTTCCAGCTCACAGTTGGCTTCTGATCTGAAACCAAGAGATGCTCCAGCAGCAGCTCTGTGATGCCAGTGACCGTTCTCCTGCAACCCTGAGCTTCTTGAGATGGCAGCTGGGAGTCTGACACCATCCTTTCTGCATCAGTCTGCAGGGTGCCATTCAAACCAGAGTAACAAGAGGAGAGCTCAAACAAAGTGGGTTAAGCACTATATGAACATACCAGCTAGGCAGATGTCAGAGAAAAGGAAACATCATCTCTCCTATTTTGCAGGGTAAAACTAGGAACTGAAGGCTCATTTTCAAAGGAATGAGAAGAGTTTTGCAAAAAACTTGCATGATTTCTTCAGATTCCTTTAGAATTCCAGCTAAAGAGATGTTCCAGCTATCACAGTTAATTCCATCTAATGAGAGCTGATGATATAAGTGCTAGGTAACTCTGGAAAGGAGGTCTGAGGCAACTTGTCTGAGTTACACAGGAACTCTGTATTGCACCATCCGCATTCTGCCACGTGCACTTGAGTTGGGATGTAAATGTTATACTGCTTGTGTATAGCACAACACATTTCCACTAAGAAATTTTATCCTGCACACTGAAAATATTTGCAGTATATTTTAAAACACACATCTGAGCAAAATGTTCCTGGTTTAAATAAGGTGTTTCAATCACAAGAAATTACATTGCCAATTAAGCTGCACTATTTTCTTCTACTGACTCTGAGAATATAACTCACTTCCGTGGTCAGAATAAATTTGGGTTTGAAGGTGTTTAAACAAATGCACACTTGAGTTGAAAGCAGTTTGCAATAACTAGATTCAATAAAAAACTCTAATTGTAGGCCTCACGTTAAGTCCTGAAACACATTTTTGTGTTCCCATGTGCCTTGTTTCCAAGATGGTAGCACCTGGAAAAACATGCAGCTTGATTTTCGTAATAGATACGAGCTCTGATGGTCAGGACAGTACTATACTGCCTGTTTTAGAAGTGGGGCAACGTTGCTGCAGTTTAAGCGTGTGTCTTATGCAAGAGAATAAGAACTTGTTGGGCTATGAACAACAGTGACCTTATACAGTTCCCATGCAACAAAGTGAAAAAAATAGACTCTTTCAATAGCCAAGACAAAACTTCCTGAAAGCTATGCCAGAAAAATGCTGTTGTTTTCCTTAAACCTGTTTTTCAACTAACTACCCATGCAGCTGCATATATTGATTCCTTCAGGATAAAAATGGGAAAAATGGGACAGTGCTTCTTCATACCTCCCCAAGTTTTCTGACCTCCCTGCAGAAAAAAATCTGTCCTTACAGTGAGTTGAAATTTTAACCTGATTTGACTAATTTCCACATGCAGACTGCCTTTTGCTTCACATCATTTCCTGTGGTGAAAATATTCTCAGTAGTCCATGACATCTTCTTCCTCATCACTCCAATCCTAAAGCAAAATCAGGTGTAAAATGGGAGAAGTCAATCCTTGGACATGTAATATTGCTTTATTTATTTATTTGTTTGTTTATTGAGAACTGCTCTCTATTATTTAGTTTGCTGCTTCTGACGGCAGTGGTAGTGAGTGGGATGAAATGAGAGAGATGGGCAGCCCCGCTGGGAAGTGCAGGCAAAGGACAGCGTCCCTGCTGGGGCACAACAAGCTGTAAGATGCTCATGAGCTGTCCCTGCAGCCATGTACCTGCAACAAATTAATGCAATGGTTGTATTCTCATTGTTTTCACACCCCCTCCACAACCAAACCACACATGGTAATTAAACTGGATGAGGAGCATTTACACCACACACAGCTTTTAGCAATGAAGAACAAGAAGCACCAAAAGCGTTGAGAAAACTCCCAGCAAGAAGCAGAGCCCAGGCAGCTTTCCCACACTGCTCTGCCTCCATCCTGATTTACAGCACTCCTGCGGCTCCCTGCTGTGCCTCTTCTGCTCCAGACACTGCCAGGGGTGTGAAACAGCTTTAGCAGTTTTTGCAGGTGGACTCCTCTCCACCAACGACTGCTCTGACATGTCTCCAGGCTGTAACATTACAGGCAGAGGAGGGGAAAGTGTCCTGCAGGAATTGATCCTGCTCTCTGCTTTGCCATAACATCCTGGGCAGGTCTGGATAAGCTTCATCATTTCTCCAAATCCAAATCCCTTGTCTGTAAACTGGGGATGGTGCGAGCGATCATACCTACTGGTTCCATAGAGGGGAGGGCTCTGGTTAATTACTGAGTGGTTATGCAGTGGGGTCAGCATGAGCTATTTAGCTAAATGATAGCTAAATATTAGTGTGAAATCACAGAAGATAACTGCTTCTACCCTCCCCTCCACAATACAGTGATACTTTATCTGCTTGTTATTTCAAACCACATTCCCTGAAAGCTGAAAATACTTAGTGTCTGTTTAAAAAAAAACATTTCAAAGAACACATGCTGGTTTGGGTTGTTTCCCACTGTGCGTAGCACCTGCACAAAACTGACACTAGTGAGATCTTTGCTTTAATAGAAAAGGTAAAATGAAGTGTTACTTCTCTTTAGGCTCAGTCAGATGGAACAGTATTAAAAATACTTGCTTCCTAGCCAGATTCCCTGCCCTCCCCCCCCTTTTTTTTCTGTGTTTTTATCTCTTTTGGTGTACATCTGTGCATGAACGTGTTCCTCTCCTCTGTGCCCTGATGTACAACCCTCACCAGAGCCAAGAGAGAAAGGTTTATGAGACATACGCCACTTCATTTTGGAAGGTATGGAGGAGGCTCTTCGTATAAGATGGGGTCGATTTCTATTGTCATCACAGCTGACAACTGTGCATCCACAGGCATGGATGACTGCAACTGAGTCAAGGTTGATGGGTCCTGTGTTGACTGCACAGGTCTTCGGGTGATAAACACCTTTTATCACACAGTCTGTTGCATCATTTTCTGCAACATGGAAAGCAGTGCTGTAGCAGCAGTGGTTCACACAATGCCCCTGTCAGCCACCCTGGGGTGGCAGCCCCGAGGGCTGTGGGGCATGGCTGGGCTGTCCCTGCCTGAGGCATGAGGAGCCAGAAGCTGTGGGACCAGGGAGGGCAGGAAGCAAGCACCATCCTGCAGTCCTCCACAACTCAGGGCATCCCACTGCCTATTCCTAGCTCCACTGCCACCGGTGGCAAGTGACACCAGACAAGAGCACCCAGATGCAGGACACCTCTTCCATTGTGGTCAAGCAAAATCACAATTGTCTGTTATCAAACCTGCCGCTTTGGATCAAAAAGTCACAGAGTGGCTGAGGCTGGCAGGGCCCTCTGTGTCCCTCTGGACCAGCCCCTGCCCCATCAGGGACACCCAGAACAGGGTGTCAAGGCCCATGTCCAGGCAGCTTCTGAAGGTCTCCAAGGAGGAGACCCCACAGCCTCTGGGCACCCTGTGCCTGTGCTCTTGTCATCTATAAAGATCTCATGTAGAGGAGCCACTGGCATACAGCCATGAAATCTGGTTTGCTTTCAAGCCTGCTCTGGGGGAAGATTCTGCCCCTGGGCAAGGGAAAAAAGCTGAGAGTTCTCACACCCAGACCAGCCTTTCTTCCCAATGACTGTGCATGTGGCTCAAAGCACAGGAGGGCCTGAAGACAAAACCTGTACAAGTTGCTGGGGCTGGCACTTGGGTCTCCTACCTGCCAGCTATGGCATGGCATCGCACAGACCATCCTGCTTCAACATGCAGGATCACTTCAGGAATTTTTCTTCAAGAACAAAGATCAGGAGAGTTTGCTTTTTATTGCTGACCCAGAAAGCTGCTTACAGATTCAAGTCAAAGACACATAGGAACCCTTACAGGTATAGTGCCTCAGGGGCTAATATTACCAGCAAAACAGAGGAAAAAATACAGGCTGTTTTCTGTCTTAGCCACAAATGACATCAGATGGACCAGTGGCCTGGAGAAGTACAGAGAAGGGAATTGCTACATTCACTTGTTAAAATAGACTCATTCCCTCCACCTGTGGAAGAGTAGACAGATTCTTCCACCCTAGATGTTTCCTATGTTGAGGACACCATGCGGGTACTCAAGTCATTAAACACAGCATCCATGAGCAGACTGTTGAATTCATTCAGAAGGGTGTGGAGAAGAGGACTGGGGATAGGAGCCAGAAGAGGTGTAGTACAGTCTTTCCATCAACACTCTTCTGAGGTGGAAGATGAATCCTGATTCCACCTTACTCAAGATCCTTGTTGTCACTTGCTGCAAGCACAAGATTTACTGCTTTAAGCAGTCTCCAGAAGCAATGATGTAGCATGATAAATAAATAAGTGTCAGGCAGTGTGAGAAGCTGAGCTAGCTTCTCCAGGGATCCTCTTGTAGGGCAAACATTCCCTGCTTTCTCCTCCTGATGGAGACCCCTTCCCCTGACCCTTTCCCCTCTCCTGTGAGGGGACACTTTGGCACCAAGGCAAAGGAAGGAGATCATACCTCGCTGACACGTACACCTCCTTGAAGCAGCAGTTCCCAAGGTGATTTAGAACAGCAAATAAAGCCTGGGAATTTGTAACCTGTCCACAGATATTGTGAAAAGAGGAGAAAGGGCTGCATTCCCCCAGCACCATCTGAGCAGCCTCAGACGTCTTGATCAGGCACAGTGAAGTGTTAGAAAAAATACCAGCAAGACAGCATCCTTCTCTAGTTTCCCTTATTTGTATAATAATGGAAAGGTGTAAAAAGGAAGGAGGCAAACGTCCTGACCACATCAAATTTGGTCTATGTATGTGAGAGACAGTGATGGCAGTGTGGATGATCTGGTTATGGCCAAATATTAGTTAATTGAACAAGGGAGGCTTGTAGCCTATCATGGCTGTGGGTCAGCTCCTGCTGTCATTACCATGCTTCTACACTAAGTTAGAAATATATTGAGCCACAAACAACCATCCAAACATCTTCCCTTGGAGGTAGGGAGTTCTTGGTGAAAGCACTGCTAGAATATTCTCCCCAGTTTTGCTTAACACATTTTTAAGAATTTATAAAAAAAATGGTGAAGGTAGAAAATCATGGAAATTGTTCAAGTGCTGGTGAGGGATTTCTTTCGGCCAGAGACCTGCAGAGCTGTGTTGCCCAGTTTGTTGGTGCAGAAAAAGGATTTCATCACCCACTGTGATGGCAGGCTGAAATCAGTGGCCTTGGAGAGTCTGGAGTCCTCTTCCAGTAACATATTCAATCAGAAAGATTGAGAGGAGTCTTGTGTATGCTGTGTAAACACATTTCAAGTGAGAGAAAGACAGGAATATCAAAACCAAGGTCTGAGAACTGCAGGCAGAAAGGCTAAAATTAGAAATAAAGACATGGATATTCAGCAGAGGATAAGTGGCTGCCTGGGAAGCAAGCAGTACAAGGTGTTTGTTCTCCTGATGCCCTTCAATCAAATTACCTGGACTTCTGTATTCAGTTTTCAACCATACCAAAGTTACTGAGATGTGGTTTCACAGTAAAGATTAAACACCTGTGATATACAGAAACCAATCTAGGTGTTGTAGCAAATGTAAAATAATGTTGTGCCTCTTTGAATGAAGGATATTTAACTGAGAGATAAACTCAGTCACATTGCCTCAGAGGTGCAGCAATGTAGGAGCACCCACAGGGACAGTTATCACAAGTCAGCTGACACAAGATGACTTACTTGTTCACCATTCCTTGACAGCAATGGCTTGGCTTTGTTTCCTGGACGTCTTTGGAAGTGATCAACCCAGTCACCCTGGCTGGCAAAGC
The DNA here is from genome assembly GCA_013399715.1 of Alectura lathami. Classification (NCBI taxonomy): domain Eukaryota; kingdom Metazoa; phylum Chordata; class Aves; order Galliformes; family Megapodiidae; genus Alectura; species Alectura lathami. The sequence continues at coordinate 7,719 of VXAV01011056.1, read as the reverse complement.
AGGGAGACTGGCAGAAGAAATCTTCTGATAGCAGTGCTGATGGTGCCATAGCCTTCCCTCTGCAAGCCCGGTTGTGGTTGTGGGAAGACTGGAAGACCTTTGTGCCAGACACACACATTGGTTCAGGGCATACCACTACCAAGGATATCAGCTGCGATCCTCTTACATGCTAGATCGTTTTCAAAGCTACCACCATGGGGTGGAAACCTGCCCCACCAAAGCTGCATTGGTGAGCTCCAAAGAAGCCAAGACCAGGGGCCTCGCTCCATTCAGAGGCATCCACACAGATCCAGAGGACCAGTGTCTTGGAGTAAATAAAACCCGAAACACATGCAGAAGATACATATCACAATAACCAGTTATTAACTTCATATTTTATAGCTCCAACAGAGAATTTTTCTCAGCTGTGAGCAGATGTGTATTAGTGATTAGGTTTAAAATGGCTAAGCTCAGACAGATCATAGAAGTATTTTGGCAATGCAATCTGCAAAGTAATACTTATGACAGAACATGCACTATAGCACTAATATTTCAAGAGGGATTTAGAAATAGATGAGATTTACTAGTTGAGAATGAAAACCGAGATTTGATATTTAAATGTGCAGGGACTTAAGTATTTGTACGAGGAGACAGGAGTACAACTGTGAAAGGTTTTCAAAGTTCAAAACAAAAGAATCCTGAACTTAGCTCAGGAGAGCTAATGTACACTTACGTACACTCATGAAACTAAAGTGAATCCTGCATATGTGCACGAAGTAAAGCTGCTGCACATTTGTGTGCACTTGTGGTCTGTTTTGGCTTTTGCTGGTAGTAACATTTTTAGAGGGTCTCGGTACCTGATAGACAGCAATATGGTCAGCCCAGTGGTTGTGGTGAGGTTACCTCTGCAGAACGAATATAAGTAGCAATGAAATTGTAAGTCGAAACTAGGGTTAAGTCTGTATGGTTTCCCTGACATCAGTAGAGTATCTGATCACTAGCTGAACCAGAAAAATCTTTAAGCCCCATTAAAAAATTCAAGTAGTGTCATCTTTTTGTGGAGATGCGGGCTAGAAATGGCTGGAGGGCCAAGTCAGGATGAAATCCAGTTACAGGTTTATAGGGCTAAGTTAGAAGGGTCAATATCAATGGAACTACATAAGTGGTAATGGGTTTTTACATGTATTAACAGTTAGTATTACATAAAAATTTAAGATAATCTCCCTTAAGAAACAGAACTATAGACATTACAAAAGGGAAGGTTTTTTTAATTATTATTTTAAATTTGGTTTAACAGGCCCGAGCAACTACGGCAAAACAGATTATTGAAATCTTTGTCTGGAATTTCTGCTGTCTTGTCATTGCAAACAGACTTTTCTGTTTGTGCTGCCATCAGATATCAGAAACATAGAATCATAGAGTATTCTGAGTTCCGTCAGAACTGTTGCTGTCCCTCGGGTCCTGTCGCTGTCCCCAGAGAGCAGAGAGCAGCGCCTGCCCCTCCGCTCCCCTGTGAGGGAGCTGTAGGCTGCCATGAGGCCTCCCCTCAGCCTCCTCTGCTCTGGGCTGAACAAACCAAGTGACCCTCACATGTCTTGCTCTCTAGACCCTTCCCATCTTCACAGCCCTCCTTTTGGCACTCTTTGTTTTATGTCCTTCTGATACTGTGGCACTCAAACCTGCACACAGTGCTTGAGGTGAGGCCAAACCAGCACACAGCGGAGCAGGATAAGCCCTTCCCTGGACTGACTAGCAATGTCAATGAGAATGAGATGTTGTATGGAAAAGATCGATTAGCAAGTACTGTCATGGAAATCATGAATGTTGCTGTGTCTGCAGATACCCAGACGAATTAGTGTATTTGTCAGGGCCTGGATTCATACTACCCAAATTTAGGCACCTAGCCTGAAATCTCCCAGTTAAAAGTTCTTCTTCAGTAGTTGACCTCAGTTCCCAATGGACAGAGGTGAGCTTTGTCCTGGGAAGCAGTTTACCTAAAATCTGAGTAGTGCTGAGCACTTGGCTCTTCCTCACACACAAGAAAGGAGGGGATCCCTGTGCAACTGTGCCTCAGAGAGTTTTTCTGATTCTCTGTGGGTCTAGTCCACCAGTCACCCAGATCTTTGGCTGGCTGGGAGACACTTCTTTCTCTTCTGCTTACTGGCAAGTCTCCTGCAGTTAAGGCATCATCAGCATTTCTCGTTTTGGGAGTAATTTTTTACCTTGCTACTCCCTGTAAAACCACTCATAGGTAGGTCAGGTCTCAAGAGGTATGCATGGGTCTGGTTCAGCAAACCATTTTGATTACAGAATAGCACATGTAGGAAGTTGTAATCACAGAAAATCTGCAAAAGAACATTAGAAGAAAACTTCACCTAAGAAGTCAGTCATTGCAAGATATTCTCTTTCCTCTAGACTTTACAGTGCCAAGGCAAGCAGAGCCACACACTGCCAGTGAGAGGTCCTCCAGTGCATCAGAAGAAGAATTCCATCCTAAATAAACACCTTCTTGGGAGCTTGAGAAAGATTAGAAGCCCTTGAGCTAGGCAGAGTTTGAAGCTCTGACTAGCTCTCATCCTTGAGTTTTGAAGGAACCAAGCATAAAAATGATTGATGTCTCTACTGATAAATGTAGGTAGGTATTCACGTCTGCAAGGAGTAGGATATAGTCTACATGACTAGGAAAAGGCAGCATTGATTGTAAGGATATCAAAGCAAAGACTTTAAGAGGACTCAGTAAGGGAACAAAATAAGAAGTGTAATTTTATTAGAGATGGCCAATATGATTTTATGAGGTATAGGTCATATTTAACTGAATGACAGATTACTTTTCAAAGATAAAGTTGCCACAGTAACTATGAAAAAACAGAGACATTATACAGCAGAATTTTCAAAGACATTCTGTAGAGTCATTTCTCAGATTACTAATGAATGTACTGAAAATAGCCTGTTCAGAGGAAAATCAGATCAAAAGGGTAAGATTTTTTTTTTTTAAATAATCCATCTAAAGGCTACTAAATGCTCAAAAACACAGTTATCTTCACATTTTCAACTTGTTCATATTCTCTCTGCATGTTGTGAAGACACAGATATTTACTTAGGTAACATCAACAGAAAAAGGAGAGAGATTTTCAAAGAGAAATGGTCAGGAGACACTACTCTGGGTTTTGGTGGAGTTGTAAAATTACTCTTCCCATGTTTCTCCACGTTGCTCCTTTTCCTTTTACCTGTGTTCTGAGAACACTAACTTGTCTTTGACTTCTCTCCATGGAAAGCTGATGTCCAGCCAGGCAAGAAGTTGAGTTGAACCATGCCCAGGTGAGATAGCCTTTGTCCACGGTGGTACAGATGTTGCTTACAAGCCCCTGGTTCACTCCTTCAGTGAAATTTGGAGTTAAATGCAGGTTCAATTGCAGAAATAATATGAAATTTTAGTATATGAATATTATTCTCCCCTGTCTCAAGCAGGTAATGAGCCTACATGCTAAGCGGACATTTAAAGAAAGTTGTCATTATGAACACAATATAAATAAAGACTTTGAATTTAATGACAATTCACTTTTCCTTGTATTTCCTTTGAACTTTGCTTTGAATAGTAGCCACTTTTCAAAGTACTGGGCAGAAAGTTTCCTTCCTGTCATTTATTTTATATTAGCTTTTCTAAGACCAGTATTTTACAGATTTTAATGTCCAATTCTTTTGTGATTTCCCATCTGACTGACACTTCACAATGTTGGCTAGCAAAAACTCACAGATCAGCTTTTTTGTTTTTATTAAAGAGCTCCTATGTCAAATCAAGAATAAACCCTTATGAAAGATTGTGAAGTGGTAAAAGGCAGGAAAAGGGAAAATATAACCTTTCTTGCCCAAAATTCTAACGTTTGGAAAGTATTAGAAAGTATAAAATTTTGAAATATTTTATAACATCAGACCATGGGAAAACGAGAAGTGGATATAAAACTGGTAAAAATTAATGTAGCTCTGTTTAAATTAAGACAGACTTGTGACACACAATGATTTGGCCCACAGGTAGCATCTTTTAAGTGACATTTTTTCTTATTTTTCATATATGCTGATGAAGTCACTGCTCTCTACCTAGGTATGAGTGTTTTTTGATATGAACTCTTCATTTCATAGAAGGATATATTCCCTGTTGCATTAGCCCTCTGGCTTCCAGCAAAGCATTAAACTTCACATTTCACATTCAAGGATGAATTTGGACACTAGCTTTCTGCTTGACATTTTATTTGACAGGCTGTGCCAATCTATTATGCTGATCTGACACAGTATCAAAATTATGAAAAATAATTTTATAGGCAGGAAAGAATGTACAGTTTATTTAAAGAACTGCTTCCAAGGAGATACCTTTGGACCTTTGGCTGGGAATCTCTGCTTTTTCGGCAAGGCTCCTTCGCAGTTTTGCTGGAAGCCAGCTCTGTCCTCATTGATGACACAGAAGAAAAAACAAACCATCTGGAAAGGCCAAGGGAGGCCACTTCCCTAGCAGAAGAGGAGTTTTAATTGAGTTACCTTGGAGGTTACTGTGGGTACAGTTGCTGGCCAGATCCGGTTCTTTCACATCTGCTACAAATACATCAAAAAATGAGCAGTGGTGTAACTTTTTTGTGATATGATTTGCATACTAGACTGGAGAGGCAAAATATTGTGAGGAAAGTAAGCTTCATTTAACATTGTAGGTTTTCCCATTTTCACCCACTCTGCACTACAGGTGTAGAAATGCAGTTCTTCATCAACTCTCCCCACTGAATCATGTCATTCACACAACTCTTTGCTGCTTTTTCATTTGTTTTGGTGATTCCTGTCTTCTTCTGTCATCATGGAATCATGGAATGGTTTGGGTTGGGAGGGACTTTGAAGATAATCTTGTTTCAAAACCCCTGCTATGGGCAGGAACACCGCCCACCAGACAAGGTTGCCTGGCCTTGAACACCTCCAGGGATGGGGCATCCACAGCTTCTCTGTGCAACCTGTTCCAGTGCCTCACCACCCTCATAGTGAAGAATTTCTTCCTATATCTAATGTAAATCTACCATGTGTCTTCAGAAATTGTCTTTAAGGTACATGCAAAGGTCCGTGAAGTTTCAACTTTAAAGAATGCAATAATGTTAAAGACTCCAGTAAGAGAAATATTAACATGCAAAAAAAGATGCCAAGAAGAGGAGACTCACACAGTGGAACAGGATGCCAGAGAGGCTCCTCACTCTCCATTATTGGGGGAGTTTCCAGACCTGACTGGGTAAAGCCCCAAGAAATCTTATCTGAATTTGGTGTTGACCTTGCTTTCTGCAGATTGGCCAAGACTTTGGTGAACCATTTGAACTGTTCTAAAATTGCATGAGAATCACTTGAAACCCTATCAGAAATAACTATAACAATTAAAGTCACATTCTGCCTCTCAAAAGAGGGACTCCAGCACAAAGAATCCTAAGTGAGAACACTATCCATCTGTAGTGTGTAAACAAACTCATGCGAAGTTATGATGTTTTCAAGTCTTTATAAAGCATCACATACGCACCAGAAATCTAACAGGTCTGCTGTATAAAGACTTCTTGCATTTATGGGTGTTTTTTATTAGTGGCACCTTTCCATTAGTACTAACTTGATAGCTGCTGAGACTGAAGACACGTTTCCACAGCATTGGCTATACGTTAATATTTCACACTTTATTTCTCATTGGCACAAATGCTAAGCATACCAGAAATTTGCTGATGTTTCACCGCATTCTTGTTTACTTCATCAGGTAATGTATTTAGGCTACATACGGACTATTCAAATGAAAAGAAGTAGGAATTTTATCTTTGCTTTTAAACTGCATGGAACTATTCCAATATTATTGACCTCGAGCGGATCAGCTGAGGAGCGGAGCCCTGTGCCGAGGCACCGCTCCGCCAGGGTCCTGATCGCAGCAAGAAAAGGCAAAAGGGAGGCGTCAGGAGCACGAGGCAGATCCGCCAGCCCCCCCACACACCCGGCAGTGCGGAGGCTCTGACGCGGAGTGGGCGGATACAGGAGTGCTGGCGTCTCCCCCGGGGCGTACAAAGGCGGGCCGTAGGGAGAACGGCAACCCAGGAGCGGGGCGAACAGGACGGGCAAACAGGGCGGGGCACGGCAGCTTGCACGGCAGGTCGCGCAGGCAGGGCGAGCAGGTGGCGCAGAGCGCTTCTCCACCCTTCAGAGGGCAGAGCACTGTCAGTCGCAGCTCTCCCATAGCTCCAGACCTAGCCATGGTCGCTACCCGGCGGAGAGCCCTTGCCAAAAAGAACGCGGCGACTCAGACGGAGACTGCGCGTGTGCACGCGGCGGTCCAGGTCTCGGGCTGCGGGGAGTGCCTGAGTCTGGCGCTGCTGCCCGAGGGTAGCGGAGGTAGCTCCTGGCTGAGGTGTGAGCAGGTGGATGACCTGCTCAGCCGAGTGGCCCAGCTGAAGGAGGAGGTAGAAAGGTTGAGAGCCGTCAGGGTCTGCGAGAGAGAAATAGACGGGTGGATCTCCTCCCTACCGCAGCTGTCAGAAAAGCACCTGGAGGGTGCTCCACGAGTAGCGGTGGATCCCCCACCCTCTCAAGGTCGATCGGAACAGGAGGCCCCAGGAGTCGGTGAGTGGAAACAGGTCCCTGCCAGGAAGGGTAGGTGGGTCCCCCCCCAAGCCTACCTCACCTGCCCAGGTGCCACTGGGCAACCAGTATGTGGCTCTGCAGGAGTAAGAGAGGGAGGCCGAGGATGAAGGTAGCTCTCAGAGGTTGTCTGGGGTGAGCCGGTCGCTCAAATCCCCGCGTCTCAAGACGGCCTCTACCAAGAAGAAAAGGAGGGCGGTTGTTGTAGGGGACTCCCTTCTGAGAGGAACAGAGGATCCCGTTTGCTGACCGGACCCTACCCATAGGGAGGTCTGCTGCCTTCCTGCGGCCTAGGTCAGGGACATTGCAAAGAGGATCCCTGACCTGGTGAAATCCTCTGGCTACTACCCGCTGCTGGTAGTCCAGGTAAGCAGTGACATGGTGACTGGGAAAAGTCTGAGGGCAATCAAGAGGGACTTCAGGGAGCTGGGGTGGTTAGTTGAGGGGTCTGGGGCGCAGGTGGTGTTTGGCTCCATCCCTTCGGCAGCAGGGAGGAGCAGTGATGGGTACGGGGAGACCCACCTCGTCAACACCTGGCTGAGAGGCTGGTGCTGTTGGAGGAACTTTGGGTTTTTTGACCATAGGGCGGTCTATTCCACGCCTGGTCTGCTGGCACCAGATGGGGCCCAGCTATGCCAAAGGGGGAAAGGGATTTTTGCCCAGCAGTTGGTGGCACTAGTGGAGAGGGCTTTAAACTAGATTCGAAGGGGGAAGGGGGTAAAGCTGAGGGCATCAGAGATCAGCCTAGGAGGGGTGTACCAGGGTCAGAGGGGAAACTGATAGCCCAGTTGAACTGCCTCTATACGAATGCACACAGCATGGAAAATAAGCAGGAGGAGCTGGAAGCTCTGGTGCACTTAGGGAACTATGATCTTGTCGCTCTCACGGAAACGTGGTGGGATGATTCCCATGACTGGAATACCACCATGGAGGGCTACAAGATTTTTAGAAGGGATAGGCAAGGTAGGAGGGGTGGGGGAGTTGCCCTCTATGTTAGGAAGTGCATAGACTGTGAGGAGCTGCCCCTGAGTGACAGTCAGGAAATGGTTGAGAGGCTGTGGGTGAAAACTAAGGGTGGGACCAATAAAAGGCAGCTTGTGGTTGGGGTCT
>VXAV01011055.1:20171-30946 GCA_013399715.1 Alectura lathami | reverse complement strand
CTATTTCTCTACTAAACATTGGCATTTCTGTCCCTGCAATCTGGATATACACTTATCCCACAATACTGTTATTTCAGTCAAGAAAAATAAAAGTTTCCATGAGATATTCTCTGGGTATTGTTTGTTGGTTTGTTTGTTTTAAAGTGCTATATCTTTTCTATGAAAAAGGAGTCTGAATGTTATTACACTTGTTTTCATTTCTTCCCCTTGTACTTCCATTTTTGTTTAAAGAACAGCTACTTAGAACTGAACAGTTTCCTAAAAATCACAAAGTACTTACTATAAATCTCTGGTCATCCACAAGTTAGATGATGGTAGCAATGGCAGGAATTTTTTCAAAGATTTTAGAGGAGTCATGCTGGCACATAACTGAGTATCTGGTCAGTCTTGGCACAAACTCCAGTGTTCAAAACCAGTTTTGTTTTGAACTGTGAACTGATTGTTCGCTGGAACATAAAAAGTCAGTCCATAGATTATAAAATAAATAATCGCATTTGCTGAGAACAAGTGAAATGGGACTTAATGTCAATAAAGGGATTCTCTGATCACAGTCAAATACTCTAGAAATAACATTCTGGAGAAGATTGTAGAGTTCTCATATATGATACCACTTTAACCTTTGTAGCATAGTTTGGGGACACTGCTGTTATCTGAATATGAAATTATAATTAAAGTCACTGGAATTCCTTGACAATTATTTATTTGAAAATGTAAATTACTAGTACTCTTTAAAGACAGTTAAGTATTAGATAGGGGCAACATAGGGCGATAGATTCCTACTGATATACAGAAGCCGTATGGTTGTGAACAAAATACAGTACAAGCCCTCCTGAGTGCATTACAGTTGAAATCGCTGGTAACAGTGATGATACTAGACCTAGAATTTTCCATAAACATTTTTTTTTTTTCCAGCAAATGGAGAAAATAATCATTTCTCAAGTTTGTCTGCTTACTCATGAAATTGTCATATGTTATGTAAAATTATTCATATGTTCCCTGAAATTAGTTGACTCATTTGTTGTCCATTTTTCAACAGCACCAATCTATCTACCTATCTACCTTATCTTCCCATGGCCATAACTTAAAGATTGTCTACACAGTTACTGCTACAGACAAATAATATTTCATAACATATCAACAAATAGTATAAGATGTACAAGAAAGCAGTACATAGAATCCCAAAAACTTTGGCTAGATTTTTGAAAGGAAATAAGTAGGAAGAAATATGAGGAGAAATTTCTTCACAGTGAGGGCGACAGAGCACTGGAACAGGCTGCCCCGAGAGGTTGTGGAGTCTCCTTCTCTGGAGACATTCAAAACCCACCTGCATGCGTTCCTGTGCGATCTGCTCTAGGTGTTCCTGCTTTGGCAGGGGGATTGGACTAGATGATCTTTCGAGGTCCCTTCCAATCTCTAACATTCTGTGATTCTGTGATTCTGTGATTATATGTGATGTTACTTATAACACAAGTTATATTGAAGGTCTTTGTTAGAGAAGAAACTGCAGACCCCATAAAAAGCAAAACTCTTGCTGAAAAGTTCTGCTTGCTCTAAGCAAAAATTAGATTTTATTAAAAGAAAAAAAAAAAAAAACACCTTTTTTGGGGGGATCTTACTCTTTTTCGCTTAATGACTCAGCCAGAAATTTCTCAACCTGTAAGTCACATAGGAAATTGGAAAGAGGGGTTTTTGTTTGTTTGTTTGTTCATTTGTTTGTTTGCAGTCGGAAATAATATTCTGACAGGAACAGCAGTACAGCAGTATTGGTCCAAATTTTTTGACCTAACACAGAAATCCGTAAAACAGTCAGAAGGGGAAGAGAGCAGAGAGATATTTGTTGGTGTCCTCACCATGAAAAGGGTCCTCTCCAGATCAAGGGATGTATTTTATCCTTCTTCAAACATTATGACAGAAATGTGTTTCAAGACAAGGGAAATTTCAGTTTTGAACTTCCTCACAGTAATTGCCACTACTACTATAAATTATGGTGAGACTTAGCTCAGGTAAACTGGGAACTGGTTTTTGACTTCTCTGCTTTGCCCAGTTCATGTTTGTAAGAAATATTCATAGAACAACTCTTTAAAAATTTCCCACATAACATAAGAGTTTGGAAATAAAGAGTTCCTTCCATATAATAACAAACATATTATGTAAAATTGCCTGATGTTGCAGAAATCTTTCTGTTAATTGAATAATGATGGGAAGCTAAAAAACTGTATTCTTCCCCTTCCAGAGTATCATTGTTTATTCTGTTATAACATTGCATCAATTGATATAATTTCTGAATAACAGACAAGGATACGCATGGTCATGTTAGTAAAGGCAGACTCCAGTGTTGATATCATAGGTACAGTAGTGGCTCTAACAAAAACTAATGATAAATATGCTTCCTAAAATAAGTGATGCAATACAAGCTAATATTCGTGTCGTATTATCAACTTTCTGTGCTTCTCAGTAGGATCTTGTGTAAATCATGACAAAAAGATGACAGATTTCACACATTAGTCATGGTAGAATGGTAAATATCACAATTAGTCAAAGACTATTAGAAAATTATCTAGAAATCTAATTAAAATCATTTTTATCATTAAAGAGCTAAAGATTATTTTAACTTCATAATGAACTTGAATTTCACCTTATAATCAACACCTTAATTTAAATCATAAACATAGAGTCCACCTCCTTCATATAATTTAGATGTTTATTTCTGAAAACAAATTTAATTTTCCTGCATACATGGCAGTTTACAACAGGGCCATAACTCCATTTATTGTATTAAAATCTGCGTTCTGATATCTTGTAAACATAATAGTAAGTTTGTAATCTCAGTTTTGTGTAAAAATAAAAGTCTCGAATTTTGCACTAATATATTAAACTAGTTTTTAATTTACCCAAAATGTATAGTTATTTCATAGAATAATAGAATGGCTTGGGTTGGAAGGGACCTCAGAGATCATCTAGTTCCAACCCCCTTGCCGTGGACGGGGCTGCCAGCCACTGGCTCACTAGATCAAACTGCCCAGGAACCCATCCAGCCTGGCCTTGAACACAGCCAGGGATGGGGCAGCCACAGCTTCTCTGGGCAGCCTGTTCCAGCGCCTCACCACTCCCTCAGTGAAGAATTATTTCATTAGTTCTGCACAGAAACAGCAGTATCCTAGACTTCAATTTACTCTACTGTTTGTGCCACTAAAACATTTATTGCCCAATCTACAATTTGGAAAGATAAAAAGCTACTGACCTTCAGCATCTTTTTTCACTGCATTGACTATCCCAATAGCATACACTAAAAAGTTGTAATGGATCTTCAGCCTCTGTTTTGGATCATGAGGATCATTTTTTTTCAGGTCGCCTGTCTTGACACTTCAGATCTGTGCCATCCACTTTTGACAACTTTAGTTAGCATCATGGAGTGTATGTACATACACATAAAAAAAAGAAAAAATATATATTTTTAATTGGTTCAATTTCTTTTCAAGCTTAAAACATCTTAAAATGATTTTCTTTTTTTTTTCTCTTTTTTTTTTTTTTTTTTTTTTTTTAAGATAAGTAATGTCCTCTGACTATGATTCAAGAACCAAAATGTTGAAATGCTAATGCTTGCTCCTCTGCTCTTTTCTCCTTCTGAGACATTGTAATTGCACATGCTACTGGGGCAAAACCATTACCATTACAAATACAGTCATGGTTACAAAAATGGTGTTGCTAAAGTCATTGAAAACATACAAGGAACACAAAAATAAACAGATGTTTGCATGGAGCGAATGTGTTTCATAGATTCATGTATAGGGGAGCATAAAAGCAAGCAAATAATCTAGTTTGGTGTGCTCCAAAAGCCTAGGACTACTGATTATTAAGACTATTTTCTCCTATGTGTCTAAATATCTAAGGCAGTCATATATTTCTGAGACATTCCTCTTAGTTTGGAAGTTATCTACAGTTTAGATTGGAAGCATCATATCTAAAAAACCTCACAACATTTTCACAGACTGAAAAGTGGCAATATTGGATGTCACTCTCAGTGTAGGCCCATTTTGCACTAGGAGGAAATTCTTTACTAAGAGGGAAGTGAGGCACTGGCACAGGCTGTCCAGAGAAGCTGTGGATGCCCCATCCTGGAGGTGTTCAGGACCAGGCTGGGTGGGCCTTGGGAAGCCCGAACTCATGGCTGACAACACTGCCCACTGCAGCAGGAAGAGCTTTAAGGTCACTTCCAACCCAAGCCATTCAATGATATAAACATTCCTGTCTTTGATATCAGAGTTAATAAACTACAATTTATTGGCAAGTAACTAGCATTTTTAAAGAGAGTATGGAGAAGACAGATGTCAGTTTGAGATTATTATTTTTAAAGAAATTTGAGAGTGTAGTTAAAAGAGCTTTTCATGATTTGCCCTTTGGTACACTGAAGTCATAGAATCATAGGATGGCTTGGGTTGGAAGGGACCTCAATGATCATCTAGTTCCAACGCCCCTGCCATGGACAGGGTTGCCAACCACTAGATCAGACTGCCCAGGAACTCATCCCGCCTGGCCTTGAACACAGCCAGGGAAGGGGCAGCCACAGCTTCTCTGGGCAGCCTGTGCCAGCACCTCATCACTCTCTCAGTGAAGAATTTCTTCCTGATGTCCAGCCTAAACCTCCCCTTTAAGTCCATTCCCCCTTGTCCTACCATTATCCACCGGGGCAAAAAGTCAGTCCCCCTCCTGCCTGTAAGATCCTTTGAAGTGTTGGAAGGCCGCAAGGAGGTCTCCCTGGAGCCTTCTCATTTCCAAGCTGAACAATCCCAACTCCCTCAACCTTTCCTCATAGGAGAGGTGCTCCAGCCCTCTGATCATTTTGGTGGCCCTCCTCTGGACCCGCTCCAACAGCTCCACATCCCCTCTGTACTGGGGTCCCCAGGCCTGGACACAGCACTCCAGGTGAGACATTACAAGGGCAGAGTAGAGAGGAACAATCACCTCTATGTCCCTGTTAGCCACCCCTTTTTTAATGCAGCCCAGCTGGTCTTCCTGTCTGCAAGAGCGCACTGCCGGCTTGTGTCCAGCTTTCCATCTATCACACCATCCAAGTCCTTCTCCACAGAGCTGCTCTCAAGGAGTTCTTCTCCCAGTCTGTACCCACACCTGGGATTGCCCCGACCCAAGTGCAACACCTTGCCCTTGGCCTTGTTGAACCTCACCAGGTTCTCGTGGGCCCACTTTTCCAGCCTGTCCAGGTCCCTCTGGATGGCATCCCTTCCTTCAGGGGTATCAACTGCACCACTCAGCTTGGTGTCATCAGCAAACTTGCTGAGGGTGCACTCACAGTCTAAGTCATTGACAAGGACGTTGAAGAGCACTGGTACCAAGACTAACCCTTGAGGGACACCGCTTGTGACCAGCCTCCACCTAGACACAGAGCCGTTGACGACAATCCTTTGGCTGTGACCAGCCGATCAATTCTTTATCCATCAAACAGTCCGTCCTTCACATCCATACCTCTCCAATTCAGAGATAACGATGTGGTGCGGGACCATGTTAAAGGCCTTGCACAAGTCCAGGTAAATGACATCCGTCACCCTCCCTTGGTCCACTGATGCCGTCACTCCATCATAGAAGGCCACCAGATTGGTCAGGCACGACCTGCGCTTGGTGAAGCCGTGCTAGCTCTCTCGGATCACCTCCTTATCTTGCATGCAGCTTAGTATCTCTTTCAGAAGGATTCACTCCATTATTCTATCTGGGCTTTGGCTTTCCTAACCTGGTCCATGGCTCCCCAGACAACTTCAGTGCATTCCTCCCAGATAGCCTGTTCTTGTTTCCACTCCCTATAGACTTTCTTTTCATGGCCACGTAAGTCCAGAAGCTACTTGTTCACCCACAGAGGCATCCCAGCATTCTTGCCCACCTTCCTCTTTCTTGGGATGCACTGCTCCTGGGCTTGAAGGAGGTGGTCCTTGAATACAGCTCTCCTGGGCCCCTCTTCCCTCCCTTGATCCCATGACACTCTGCTCAGCAGATCCCTGTAGAGGCCAAAGTCCGCTCTCTTGAAGCCCAGAGCAGCGAGCTTGCTGTGCACCCTCTTTGACTTCCTAAGGATCCTGAACTCTACCATTTCATGATCACCGCAGCCAAGGCTGCCCTTGAGCTTCACATTACCCACCAGCCCCTTCTTGTTGGTGAGAACAAGGGCCAGCATAGCACCTTTCCTTGTAGGTTCCTCTATCACTTGAAAGTGGAAGGTGTCATCAATGAAATCCATGAACCTCCTTGATTGCCCTGTATTGTCCTCCCAACAGATATGAGGATGGTTGAAGTCCCCAATGGTGACCATGACTTGTGAATGCGAAGCTGCTCATATCTGTCTATAGAGGGCCTAACTACATCACCCAAGCTGCAGAAAGCACAAGCGAGCGCTGGGAGAAGGAAGATCCACCCACTGAAAGTGAAGGTTCGAGACCATCTAAAGAATTTGAAGATGCACAAGTCCATGGGACCCAATGGGATCCATCCGTGAGTCCTGAGGGAACTGGCAGATGAAGTTGCCAAGCTATTGTCCATCATATTTGAAAGGTCATGGCAAACTGGTGAAGTTCCCACTGACTGGAAAGGGGGAAACAACACCCCCATTTTCAAAAAGGGTAAAAGGAAGATCCATCAAACTACAGGCCTGTCAGTCTCACCTCTGTGCCTGGCAAGATCATGGAGCAGATCCTCCTGAAGGCTCTACTAAGGCACATGGAAAATGAAGATCAGGTGATTGGTGGCAATGGCATCACCAAGGGCAAATAGTGCCTGACAAATTCAGTGGACATTTTATGATGGAGCTTTAGTGGGTAAGGGAAGAGCAACTGTCGTCATCTATCTGGACTTGTGCAAAATGTTTGACGCTGTCCCGCATGACATCCTGGTCACTAAATTGGAAAAGCAGGGTTCTGATGGACGGACCACTCACTGTGTACGGAACCGTCTGGATGGTCACACCCAGAGAGTTGTGGTCAATGGCTCAATGTCAAAATGGAGACTGGTGACAAGTGGCATCCCTCAGGAATCAATACTGGAACCAGTGTTGTTTAACATCTTTGTTGGAGACATGGAGGGTGGGATCGAGTGCATCCTCAGCAAGTCTGCGGACAACACCAAGCTGTGTGGTGCCACTGACATGCTAGAGGGAAGGGAAACCATCCAAAGGGACCTGGACAGGCTGGAGAGGTGGGCCCATGCCAAACTCATAAAGTTCAACAAGACCAAGTGCAAAGTCCTGCACCTGGGTTGAGGCAATCCCAAGCACAGATAAAGGTAGGGTGGAGAATGGCTGGAGAGCAGCTCTGAGGAGAAGGATTTGAGGATGTCCGTTGATGGAAAACTCAACATGAGCCAACAATGTGCGCTTGCAACCCAGAAGGCCAACCACTCCCTGGGCTGCATCAAGAGAAGCATGACCAGCAGGGCGAGGGAGGTGATCCTGCCCTTCTACTCTGCTCTTGCGAGACCCCACCTGGAGTACTGCGTCCAGTTCTGGGGCCACCAACACAAGAAGGACATTGAGCTGTTGGAGGGGGTCCAGAGGAGGCCACAAAGATGATCAGAGAGCTGGAGCACCTCCCCTGTGAAGGCAGGCTGAGAGAGTTGGGGTTGTTCAGCCTGAAAAAGAGAAGGCTCCGGGGGCACCTGACAGCAGCCTTCCATTACCTGAAGGGGGCCTACAGGAGAGCTGGGGAGGGACTCTTCAGAAGGGCATGTAGCCACAGGACAAGACTTAATGGCTGTAAACTGCAAGAGGGGAGATTTAGGCTAGATATTAGGAAGAAATTCTTTCCTGTGAGGGTGGTGAGACACTGGCTCTGGTTGCCCAGAGAGGCTGTGGATGCCCCTTCCCTGGCAGTGTTCAAGGCCAGGCTGGATGGGGCTCTGAGCAACCTGGTCTAGTGGGAGGTGTCCCTGCCCATGGCAGGAGGGTTGGAACTAGATGATCTTTAAGGTGCTTTCCAACCCAAACCATTCTATGGTTCTATAATTCTATGAACTTCCCAGGCACAGAGATGTGGCTCACCAGCCTGTTGTTCTATGGTAGTTTCCCCAGAGAAGTAGAAAATATATCCTAGCAGAAGAATAAAAGAGCCTTGTACATAATCTGAGCAATTCATCACTGAATCAGTTTTGTTAGGGAAAGTTTTCTTGCATGTTGTAGTCCTTTCATATCACTTGATTTATGTTGTGCAGACGTTAATTGAGATAGTTAGATGTGACCTGTCAATAATTTCTTGAAAATGGATCAGATAAATTTGAACGTTTGCTTGAATCAGTTTGCAATCCTTTCACAAATACCATGCAAGTGTGGAGATAAGGAAAAGAATGTTCACTGTGCTTTTGTTTGAACTGAGAAGTTCAAGCTGACAGTGGGAACTAGAGAATATGGACCAACTGTAATCATAGAAATATATCCATGAAGATGTTTATCTTTAAAGTGCAGATAGTTCAACAGTTCTGAACACATAAGATAGATTTTTAAAGACAAGGCTTTCACTGCAAAATGCAGTGTTTTTACAATCACTTATGTAGCACTTCCAAGTGCTGCATGGGAAGATGAGACTCACTGTGTCAGTGACGACCAGTTAACACACATTAAGTGTTTCTGAAACATATGGTATTTCCATGTGTCTAGAAATAAGCTGCTGCACATAGCTGCAAGTAGGAGGTCATGGACTAGGAAATCCACACCAAATTCAGGCAGGTTTTTGTTTCTCCCACTAGAAATTTTCACATAGAGAAAGATACCCACAAGGATGCCCCAGAGTCAGCTACAGCTAAGCAATATAAAGAAAGTATAGACAGACAAAGTTTGTGGGGATCTCTGGTTTAGGAACCTAAATTGCGACATAAAATATCATTCTTTCACCTGTTAATGTATTTAATAACAGAATTATCATTAATATTCTCCAAACAGACTGAAGGATCTTCACTGATGTCTTCAGACTTCTGGTTGCTTTTTGTTATTTAGTCTATAATAATAATAATAATAGACAATGATCCTAAGGTGTAAATAACAGTCTAAAAATACAGTGAAGAAATCCTCCATGAAAACTGAGTTTCTTGTTATTTTTCTTTGTAAAGACCTTGGGCTAAAGGGAGGTGAACAGGTCTCTCATCTTCTAGTTTTGTTCCAAACTAACAAATCTCTTTGGTCTTTTATTTCTGGTGCGCTGTTACCAGACCTGTCAATTCTCTCATCTCTGCTTTGCATGAGATTTTGATTTTCCCTTTAATACTTTCCAAACAAGACACTGTTTTAAAAGAGACAAAAGCAGTTGTCCATGATGGAGAGGAGGACTACATACTTGTAAATAGAGTAAATGTCAAATAATGTAGTCAATTCTATATCATATAAAAATAATAGAAATACATAATAAACAAACAAACCCACATATATTTAAGTAAACAGATTGTGTTAAATACAAGTTAATTTTCTACAAAGGTGGCAGCCATAGCCCACAACTACTTCTCACACACTGACACTTCCACCTTTCTGTAATTGATCCTATAAACAAATGAGAACATAATATGCATTAGTGTTATTGTATTTAACATTTTTGCTTTTATTCAGTGCCTTACAAGTTTCTCACTTGTTCTCTAATTTATGTTGCAATAAAACAATGGGCAGTTTGATCTAGTGAGCTAGTGGCTGGCAGCCCTGTCCACGGCAGGGGGGGTGGAACTAGATGATGTCTGAGGGCCCTTCCAACCCAAGCCATTCTATGATTCTATGATTCTATGATTCTATGAAAAAGAAATTCTGTTTTAAAGTGAGCTGGAATGATTCCAAGGGTTAAAAATGGTTGTTAAAACTTGTCTAAAAAGCTGAATAAATGTATTTTCTACAGAGCTGAGTAAAAAATATGACAATTAATTGGATGTAAATGTATGTGATCTAATGTGAAGTACTGTAGTTCCAGGAGACCACTTTTCCCATTGACTAAAATTTAATTTGCTACATGGTGTATTTTCACTGCGGTGGCATTCTCTGATCAGTTGCAGATGATAAAATTGCAAATTGAAAAAAAAAAAAAAAGGCATCTTTGCATTTTGAGAATCAAATTATCACAAGTATGTCTGATGGTGGTAGTTGTAAGGTCACAGTAGAGTAGTCTTTGCACTTATAAATGCTTTTCTGTTATAATCTAAAGTAATTATTATGCAGTACTCCATGAATAAAAATTTATATATGTACATCATTTCTACAATTCTTTTGAGATTCTTCTTTTTCATATCACCTAAAAGCAACTATCAGTATGAAACAAGACTGTTTTGCAGATTGTTCAGGAGCTTATTACTTACTAAGATTTACATGATGGAAAAAAAAAATAAATAAATAAAGCCATCTGCAAATAAGTGAGTTTCACTTTTGCAGTATTCATCCCATTTCTGATCTGAACTATCTTCCTCTTCCCTGGATAACCTATGTGTATATTTTCCGTTACTACATGCCAGCACTTCATAAGTAAGCATTTTAGTGGCTGGAAAATAAAAAGAAATAGAAAAAGAAAATTGCATCTATTCTATTGACTGTTTTCTCCAGACTGTGCCCTGGATCAACTTTATAAGTCAAGTCCTCTGGCCCGAGTGCCAGAAAGTAAATGTGTTTTACTTGCTTGAACCATTTGTTGTCAGGGGCAGAAGTAATATTTTTATTCTGAATTTGATCACAACTTACACAGAGGCTTTCTGGGCTGTGGTTAGGTAGGTACTTGTAGTCCACTTTAGCAGTGACCTTCAATAACTTGTTTCATTCTTAT
>VXAV01011054.1:147402-163847 GCA_013399715.1 Alectura lathami | reverse complement strand
TTTTTTTTTTGCTTTCATTTATAGTAGAGTTTTTCTTGGGAAAGAAAAGAAGTTTTCAGGAGAATTAATGTGATACAGCACCTTGCCATCCTGGCAGAGGGCAAGCTGCATGAGAACTTATTCTTTAGCCAAAATACATTCTGTTGAAATCTCCAAGGATCAACGCTCAACACTGTAAATTCTTAGAAGAGCAAGCCACACAAGTTGGTACTGACTATCAACCATTCTTTCAGAACCCTTAGATTTTGATGTCAAAATCAGCAGGGGTTCTGTCATTGCCTTCAAAGAGAGCAGAGCTAAATGCTTTCAAGTGAATGACCTAAGATTATTGGAAAATGACATAAATGAGCTATCTTGGAAGAAAGAATGAGCAATTATAAGCATCACGCCATGACTAATTTCCATAATATATTTCAAATGCTCGTGCTGAACTTGGTGTTAACTGGAAACTATGCATTTATCCATTTCTCAGTATATTTCTCATGTCAGAAACACTTTTCCTTATTGTACCAACATATTTTTGTCAAACCCAAGGACAACATAGCAGTAGGCAATGCTATTTTGAGTAAAGAAATTAGTATTTTTGTTGTTGTTGTTGACTTTAGGTTTAATCTTACAGCCTTGGTTGAAGATCAGGAGTGGGCAGGGTTCAGCACCTTTTACTATTAGTCCTTCCAGGACTTCATCTAAATCTAATATTGCATTAACAAAGGCTTACAGAATTCAGTTCCTTATGTTTTAAGGGGAAAAATAATCACATCTGCCAAAAAAAAAAAAAAATCAGCATCTGCTAAACCTAATTATAGTGCTTGAAGTTAAAGAATTTTTGCTAATGACAATTTCGCATTAGGATGTATTTAATCATCACAAGCAAATTTCAAAAATGGACTTTTAAACATGGAAAAAAATAAATTATTAAGACACAGGCATACCAATAATAATATGGATCAGTGCAAAGCTATGTGATATTATAAAAAACTTTTTGGTGTGCCTCTTTTTTTCTCCTTTTGACTAAGATACCAGAAATAGTACAGAAGAGAAGTTATAGCTTGTTTTCTGTGGTTTGGTCTAAAATGCAAAATCACAGTTAAATTAGCTAAAATTTGGCACACCAAGCCAAAGAGTGGATAAACAAGATCCTTCAAAGACTAACTCAGGAGATGAGTTAACCTTACATGAATCCTCATCTCAGAGTAGTTAATTTGTATCTGGTCTCAGACAACATCTGGTAAGGAGCTGTGTGTGCAAATCCCTTTTAAATATTGGCATGAAGTCTGTTCATCAGTTTAAAAGGTAACAGAAAAATATGGCTCAGAAGATACAGACATTTCACAGTGAGACAGGGGGTGATAAGGTTGGCTAAAGGATTTTGCTCACTGACTTAAGCTGTTGATAACAGACCTCTGGACTAAAGGGGACAGCTCCTGATCTACCAAAGAAATGCTGTATCCAGGGCAGGGTGGGGGCAGGATCATGTTCAGGCAGGTTTTGAACATCTCCAGAGACTGAGACGCCACAGCCTCTCTGGGCAACCCATGTACACACAGTGAAGAAGTTTTTCCTCATATCCAGATGGAGCTGCCTGTGTTTCTGTTTGTGCCCATTGTCTCTAATCCCGTCTCTGGGCACCACTGAAAGGAGCCTGGCCCTACCCTCCTGACACCCTCCCTTCAGATATTTGTATACATTGATAAGGTCCCCTCTCTATCTTCTCTTCTCCAGGCTGAAGAGTCCCAGGTCCCTCAGCCTTTTCTCATAAGGGAGATGCTCCAGGCCCCTGATCATCTTTGTAGCCCTCCACTGGACTCTCTCGAGAAGCTCCCTGCCTTGAACTGCTGAGCCCAGAACTGCTCACTGTACTCCAGATATGGCCTCACCAGGGCTGAGTAGAGGTGGACAACCACCTCCCCTCCACCTGCTGGCAATGGTCTTCCTAATGCACCCCAAGATACCATTCGTCTTTTTGGCCACAAGGACACACTGCTGGCTCATTGCCAACTTGTCTACCAGGACCCCCAGGTCCTTCTCCAAAGAGCTAGTTTCCAGCAGGTCAACCCCAAACCAGTATCGGTGTGTGGGGTAGTTCCTCCCCAGGTGCAAGATCCTGCACTTGCCTTTGCTGAACTTCAAGAGGTTCCTCTCTGTCAAACTCTGCATCCTGCCCAGATCTCACCGAATGGCAGCATAGCACTCTGGGGCATCAGTCTCTCCTCCCAAGCTTTGTATCACCAGAAACCTTGCTGAGGGTGCACTTTGTCTCTTCATCCAAGCCACCAATGAACAAACTGAACAAGACTGGACCCAATACTGACACCTGGGGAACACCGCTAGCTTCGGCCTCCAACTAGACTTTTCTGCTGATCACAGACCTCTGAGCTCTGCCAGTCAGACAGTTCCCAATCCACCTCTCTGTTCACTCATCTAATCCACACTTCCTGGGCTTAACTATGAGAATGTTATGAGAGACAGTGTCAAAAGCTTTCCTGAAGTCAAAGTAGTTGACATGCACTGTTCTCTCCTCATCTACCCAGCCAGTCATTCCATCATAGAATGCTGTCACATTGGTTAAGCACGATTTCCCCTGTAGCATTTGCACTGCAGTCTTCTGGCTTTTCTTCATAAGATCATGCCCTAGGGACTGGAGAGTACATTTTTTCTTATCAGCAGGATTCCAGGAAACAGGGCTAAAGAAGAACATTGTCACATGTGAGGATGACTATCACAAAAGCAATACAGAAACAGGGCCCTTGAGGTACACTGCTTCCAGTCCTGCTATGATGAATGCAATCTAAGCTGGTCCTGATGGAAGAGAAAGGGAAATCTGCAGCTGTTTGCTCTGTCCCCCTGCCAGCTGCCCCAAATATAACAAGGGCACAGAAATCACAGAGAAGGGTGAACAGTGGGCTGGCAACTGTAGGAATCTCATGACCATTTCCATCAGTCCAGCTCCAGCTGGGCACCTCCTTGCAATCCACAGGTGGGGGCAGCTGTCCTGGGGAGGGCAGCCTTGAGGTGTTAGCTCAGCCCACTTGTCCCCCTAAAATCTCAGCAGGAAAGAGAGGGCAGCCAGGGTGACAAAGCAGACATCTACAGGCCATTGGTTCATGGTCTCGCTCTCTGTATTACAGGCAGGTGTAGCTTCTTAGTCCTTGAAAACTACGTTTGACTGGAATTATGCTGTAAGACATAAGAGCAATTTCCCCTAGTCATCCAGCAACCCCCAGGCAATGGTGGGCTGGAATGCAGACGGCAGCAAGGCTGAATGATCGTGAAGATCCTCAGTGGGTAAGGAGGTCAGAGCTGTGCCTAACTGAAGTGAGGATCAGAGAGGGCAGCAGTGCCGCAGCTGGGGAGCTGCAGCAGATGAGAGCCTATCCTGACTGAAAGGATGGATGACATTTTCTTCTCCAATGAAAATTTTAACCGGGAGTAGAGCAGAGGTTCAAGAGGTCAAGCAGCCAGGGGAAGATAGTGCTGCATTGACACATATTAGCCTGAGACCAAGTCTCCACTTTGACTACTTGCATGACATTCTCTTACACATGGCAATGGGTGTTTTCTTGCCCAAGCTTCATTCTCTAAAATGCCTCTTAGAAATCTTCCAGAATCCCTGTCCATGACAGCCCCACCCTTTACTGGCCTAGTGTCTTTGAGTTGTGTTTTTATTCACATCATACTACACCTGTTAGCCAAAAGGCGGCGGCAGCTCCTCCCTGGTAAGGAACACAGCCTTTCTGTTCAGTTGTTTCAGCCACTCTCTGTCTAGATGTGTACTAGGAAAAGCACTTGTGAAATATTCCTGCTGATTAGTGTGTTAACAACACACTCTTCTTGTAACAATGAGAATCTCTACAGTTGATTTCCTGTATCTCTATAGGGCTTTTATAAATATTCATATAAATAAATTAATCTTCTCAAGGAAACTTTTACACAAGAGATATTGTCCTCAGATTTTGTTTAACTTGCTAAAACAGTAGGTTTGTTGTACACAGAGGGGATTTGCTGGCAAACACACACAGGCTACTGTTTGAATAGGTCATGTCATGGTCCATCTACTGCTCTTGGATGACCCAATTGTACTTATCCCCTTGTAGGAATGCCACAAAGAACAGCAGTGTTCGTTTTTATAGAGTATGAAGTATTCAAGAAGAAAATCAGTTTGAGAGAAAGACTATAATCCTTCCAGTTTCCATTTAGACCTACATCTGAAAAGAATAACAAACCATCAAGGAGGACATTTAACTATGTTAATATTTAAGTTTCAAAAGGCAGCACAAAGTCATTCTATGGCATAGCAGCTTTTTTGATAAACTAGGCAAGAAAGGCTTAGTTATTTCAGATGATCTTTTCTGCTTAACTGCAGCTGAGGGATGAAGGACATAAATTTCACAAATAAGATTTATGTATCAAGGGTCAGCAGCAAACTAGAAAATTAACTGATAGCAAAGTTTCACGTGCAAATAGTATGAATTATATGTTAATGTGGAGGTGTTGAGTACTGAAGAACTATCACATTATACAGAGACCATATATTATCAACTAAATGTTGTTTTCAAGAAGCTGAAAGAAAAAAATGTATGAGGAGTTATTTTCAGCAGACTTGTAGAAGCCATAGTATACAATCACATTAATGGACGTATAAATCATGATCTATGGGAAGGTGTCCAGTGATTGTTACACTGTTAATCTAATGAAAACCTGCCTCCCAAACCGGCCACACGACAAGAAAAAAATAAAAATAAAAATAAAGGTTCATTGGTTTACTCAGAATTAAAGACGAATTTTAAATTCTCTTTTGCTTCCATTGCTATGATGTATATTTTCCATTTCAAGGACATGATCTGATCCACAGGAAACACATCCTGGACTTGACAGTATCACCTCTCTACCCCTACTCTGAAGCATGCACCCACATCTAGGCATGCACATTCCATGACATTTCCAATGAATTTTCTGTTCTTCTGTCCTTTCTGTCCTTAAGGATTGCAATGCAGATTGCTAAGGAAATTCTACTGAGCTCCTGTGGTGTGATTATGCTTTGAAAAATGTTGCACCACTGCAATCCTTCTATGCGTTACTCTGTCATCAATACTGCTGTCCATGTGCTGCCAAGTACCTGCAGCCTCTAAAGAGCAAGGACAGACAAGATATGCTGTCACACTGCCAGAGCCTCAGCAGAGCTCTCAAGCCACTAGTTCTTAAAGCACAACATACGGCTACAGCCTGTCCCATCACAGCATCACAAAAGCCTCCTGAATTCAGCATCCCACCGGACAGTACCTCTCTGCCCTGAAACACAGCACAGCAACCTCCACCATGATTCTGCCAGTCGGTGCCCCAGCTGCAAGCAGCCAGTGGAACACAGGCCCCACTGACCAACCCGTCTCGCCCCTCAGGTTTCAGGCTGGAGAGGGCCATATGTGAAATCACCTGAGATGTACCTACAGCTATACAGGATTATGAGGCAACAGCTACATATACCTTCTGATTCTTTTATGTCTCTGACCATGAAAGAAGTTGTCCAGACCTAAAGAATTAAAAAATCATTTATTTCAAGTTTCTGCACAGAAAAAAACTACCATGACCTTGGTATAGCTTTGCCTTTCGTAGCCATGAATACTTGCTTTAAAATGAACAGCGTCGCTGGTGGGAGTAGACTTCCCCAATCCACAGTCCACTTCAGTACAACACACAGAAATCAGATCATCAAACTCAGACTTCATAGGATGCCATTTTTGTAAAATCTAAGATATTTTTAGGTTAGTTTGTGTAAGATTATCTTGTTACTAGATCATGTAATTATAAGATTTTTAAAGAAAAAAATCTCATATACTGAAAATGCATGAGCAATGATTTCATGAGAGTATATTATCTTGGAAAGCATGCCTGGAAACATTATGTACAGTAGACTGGGGATAGGATAACACTAAATCCAATAAGTCATAGCAGCAAGCATAAGGGAAGAATGTAGCATGAGCTCCAGAGGGGTTGGGTAGAATTTGTATTACATTTAGGATATTCTGCATTTTCTTTACATATGAATTTAATTCTCAGTGTTTGCTCTTATAAAACCAAATTTTTACTTATTTGATTGATTTTAAAATCAAATATTTTTTATAACAAATTATTACAGTGGAACGTACATTCAAGAATGCCCTCAATTTTATGAAGTCTCTTGTGTGAGATTCCCATTAATACGGCAGGAAATCAGGGCACATGATGATGTTCAGGCTGTATAATCGAAGTGGATTATGTTTAGTTCAACATAAGTTACATTAGATACTGGGTCTTAAAAAAAGTTAAATAACTTTCTGGGTGGTATTTTTGATACAGCAAGCAAACAAACAAACAAACAAACAAAAAAAAAAACAATATAACTCTGTGGCTTTCTCAATTTTCAGATAGGTATTTAATTTTAATACATTATTCCTAAAAGTCTGACTCTGTGTCAACTGAGGCACCATGAAATTTTTTCCATTGGCTGTAGTGACTTTCAGATCAGGTGCAACATTTCTCAAATGGCTTATTAAAAATACTGGGCACCCTGCTCTGGGTGGCCCTGCTTGAGCAGGGGGTTGGACCAGATGGACCCAGAGGACCCTTCCAACCTTAACTATTCTGTGATTCTGTGATACTTCCATTCTAGCAAGCACAAAGTCATTAAGAATATGTAAAATCAAGAGATAATTTAAGACAAAGGTGTTGAGAGCTGACACAGAATAGGAGGACTAAGGATTATGGGGAAAGCCATCCCTTAGGTTGGAAAACTGTGGTCAAAGCAGGCAGAAGAAAAAAGTTTCTGAGATGGAGGACCTACTAAGCTTCATATGAGAATACAGAAATCTCTGAGGCCAGAGGAGAGGCTTAGCCTCCAGATCTGTACAGAGCACAACCATGACACCACATGGCCTGGATGTTATCTTGCAGAGCCTTCTGGTGGCACTCAGTTCTTTTTTCCTAAGCCCCTCACCATTACCTGACTTGACCAGTCACATCGGTTCAGCAAGGGGCAGAAATGGACCTGCTAAGGGGCAGAAAATGCCTTGCTGAAGGTGGTGTGATCTGATAGGGAGGGCTAAACTCTTCATCTTTCCAAGCAAATGGAAATGTGTGCCCTAGGTCCCCATGCAGTTCAGCAATGGAAAGGCTAAGGTAGGAGTGAGACACTTAATGTGCTTGGCCTTGTAGCACCTGCCCTAAATGTGAGCCTCTCCTCAGTTCTGGGATCCTGCATGCCAGGCAAACCTGCTAAATGGTTTCTCCCCTATCAGGCCAAAGTCTGATAGAGGAAGTCCAGTCCTAGGACAGGAGGGAGACCGTGATGCTGCAAAAATCTGAAATATCAACATCACAGGAAGAAACATGTGGCAGGACCTAGAAGTGTGACCTTTATGTTCACAGCAGGACACTTGCCAAATCAGAAGAGAGCTCCTGTGCCAGACTTGAGTATTTCTCAGCACATCCCAAGGTGCTCTGAAGGTTACTTCTGCTTTCCTGAGGCAGCCCAAGACTGTCTCAGCAGCCTGAAGCTGCTGGCAGGTGGGTCCGTGCAAGGATGTTCTCTGTGTCCAGGAAGGTTATGAATAAAAACCGTGTGAGAGGGAACATACAGATTTTGGCCATTTTTCCATGCAGCACTTCACATATGTTTCTCCACGTTTGGCAGGAGAAGCTGCAGCACACACTTTTTTAATCCTACTGTGCTGCTCAGAAAATGTACAATTAAAAAAAGCAAAAGAAATCCAAGAACAACATGTTCGGTTACAGTTAAAGCAGGTCTGCAGAGATTTCAGAATGCAGCTAAATATAACACTGAAAACGTAGTGAAAAAAATGCACATAAGGGTAGAACAAATATGTTCTTTTGCCCTACTTTGTGAATTTTGAAATAGTTTATAAACCTCCAAAACTAAAGAGACTATAAAAGGAAACTGCATATTCAAAGCTTTTCTTGGCCATGCTGGCAAGAAAGTAATTCCTGATCTTGTCAGATTTCCATGTGCTTTAAAGGGCAGCAAGCAAAGATTTCAAGGAAATACAGAAGTCAGGACAGAAACAAGGCCTATATTTATACTCTCAGTATATCACCCCACGTTTTCTAAATACAGAAGCCAAAAGAAAGCACCCAGAATTCTGATTCCTTGTTACAAAGTATACATAAAGTAGTAGATTAAGAAGCAAGTAAGAATGGTTTTTAAATACAGCTGCCACAACAAATTATAATTATAGTGTCTTAACTTTAATCTCCCTGGCAGAGCAAAGACTAAAGAAGCACATACTTGCTCACTGACACAATCATGTTCTTTGTCAAACGTTCATCAACGATATCATCATTCTGCAGTTTGTTTGAACCATTCTGCCAATCACCATTTTTTTTTTTTTTTAGCACAAGTTTTAGTCGAATGTCAGTTGGCATCACTGAACATCGTAAACGGTTTGCTTCTGGGCTAGAGGCCACTTCTGCAACGTCACTAAAGGAAAGTACAAGTCTCTGGCACCCTTATATTCCTTTGCACAAAGAACTAAGTTGTTCAGACTGCTATACCACCTTTAAAATTTCATCAGCATTTGCGAAAATGGGCAAATAAAGGAATATAGGAGTTTCCAGAAATATATGTCTTCCAGCCTACTTATATAAGGAAAAGTCTGACATCTAACTTCAAATAGAAGTAGCTTTATTTCTTAAAAAGGTAAAAGCAGAGAGACAGACCAACAGAAATACACAGAAGGGGAAAGGAAGTAGATATGGAAATGAAATGAGGGTTAGCTTTTGCATGGAAGTTAGAGAGTAGTAGTAAGGAAGCCAGTCCTACTGTGAAGGGCCAGAAGTATTCTGGTGTCAGACGGAGATAAGTCTGTACAGAAAGCATAACGCTCAACCTTTATATTACACTTCATTTCCAAATAGATCAAAAGGAATTGTTGGAACTGGCAGTTCCCTATGGAGAGATACAACTGATGGGTGTACAGCTACGCATGCTAGGAATAGGACAAAAAGGAGCGGGAGAGGGATTTGGTCACAATTCTGATTCAGTAAAACCAGAAACTTCTGTGGAAAATACTATATGTAAGTGAATTTCTGCTTGGAAAGGTTTTTAGGTCCCCAAACCAGAATTTGTGGTCAGAATAAAACAAAGCACCAGAACTGACAACTGCGTGGTGATCAATATATGACTTGGCCACAAGAGGAGCAGGTTCTGTCAAAAGCCTGCCAGGTTTCCTGCCAGCTTGGCTGGTGACCTGAGAGGAAACAAAGCTCGCAGTGTCTCCAGGCAGCCCTGCCATCTGGACTGCCTCCACGCCATGAATCCTGAGGGCTCCAGGGCCTGCAGTTCCAGGAAAGCCCTGCCACGGAGGCGTCCTGCAGGTCACTGCCTCGAGAAGCTCCCGGCGCTGGAGGTCCCAGCTCCCAGGACTGCTTGGCTCCTGCTAAGGTGACAGGGAACAAATAATCTGGGAACAGGAGACAAGGGCTGAGCCAAGAACCTCAGTCCTGCATTTGTGACTTCCTATAGCAATTGAACAAATGGTCTTATTCCTAAATAATTTCACCCCTCTGTGTAGTGTTACTGAAAGTTGTAGGTTTTTTAGAAGAATTTCCTGCAAAATAGAAATTTCAATGCGTTCTTCTAATTAAATATAGTAAAAAGTAATTACTACTTTAGGTATCCATTTCATACCTCTTCAAGTATAATTGCTAAAAAGATGGTGGATCATAACACACACACACACACAGAGATTCTACTTCCGCTCCTTGAGCAGTGCAACAACAGGAAATTATGCGGAAATCAGTACACTGATACAACTTAGCAAGCTGTTTGCCAGTCGAGTATTTATTTTTCCACTGCAGTTCACTACTCCCTACAATTACCACTGCTCTTCCCATTTAGAGCACAAGCGATGAGCCACGGGCTCTTTTCCTGGAAGCAGTCTCTACAGGGTGGCTGTTCAATGGTGTGAGTTGCTTTTCTTTTTGAAAAATAGCCATAGGTTTCCCTTCAGCATTCCAAGACCAGCTTTTTAGTTTTCACATTTATTAAGGAAATCAAAAGCTGCAACATTCACTTTGTGGTCTTACAAATTCTCCCCAGACTGCTGATCTTTCCTACTCTTCCTCACTTCATGAAAAGTATTATTGGGGTGTGAAAGCCTACCACACTCTCTCCCAGAACACAAAGGCTGTTCAAACTAGAAGATGACACCCTTATTTTCTGACATATCACTTCCACACTCCAGTGAAATCACACATTCAAAGGAAAATCACTGAACATTGGAGACAAGGTTTAATTGAAACTTGGGAGCGAGCACATGTCCATTCTGCAAGCTGCCTGAAGCCTTTTCTCCCACCACACACTGTCTCCCGCCAGGTGCTTGGCTTGCAGTCTGCTTGCACAGCCATTGAAGTTTTATTTTTGCCTGGTGGTGATTTCCCAATGCCTGCAGAACTATCTTAAAAGTTATAAAAAGATCCTATTGCTTTCAGTAAAAGAATATTCATTAAGGACAAAGTAGTACAAGAATGAGAATATACAGAAGCTGGTTATTATTAAACATTCTTCATTATATTGATCTCATATGGGGCCTTGGGAGGCAATCAAAGCCTCAGTCTATGGGGTCTGTACCAAGGACGGAGCAGACTTTGCTCTGAGATGCTGTGAGTGTGAGCATCCAAAGACACAGTGGAATAGAAATCACAGTGAAGAAGAAAGAAAAAGGACAAACCATCAGTGAAACCAAACTGAATATAATAAGCTTAAACCACAGCAGACCAACTGCTCACAACTGTTGCATGTCCAAACCTCACAAACTCTGCATCTCTGCCTGCTCCTGAAATACAACCTGCATTTTCCACATTCTTCAGCTTGCAAAAGATGGCACCAAGTACGGCTGTGGGGTTCCGCATGTTGGATGTGCGGAGCCGCCGTGGCCGGTCCTCTGCCTTGGCTCCCCATAGCTGCCAGGACCCGCTGCCAACCTGCCAGAAACCCTCTGCTGCAGCCCTGCCATAAAGCCCAGTTCCAAACACCTGTCATGGGAAACAGCCTGCAGAACTCCGCTGCCAGCAAGTTAACTGTTGGAGCATGTGTAGAATGTGGGAGGGGTGATTTAAAACCCTGCATAATGCAGACACGCACACTTGGGTTTGCTCTGGAATCATCACGCTTCTCAGAAGCTTGCAGAAACGCTAGGTCAGAAGTTATATCAAGTCACTTGCTTTGCCGATCCTAATTCTCATTCACTGACAAATCTCTGTTGTCAAGATGGCTCGCTAGCTATTTACCATCCTGCATTTTGGTAAATTGCAATTCTCAATCCCCATTAATTCTATACCACAGCTCATGACAAATGAGTTAATCATGATGAAGTCTTTACAGAGGTTCCTTTGGGTTACCTACTTAAGCTGCTGCCAGTATCACACAGTCATTATGCTCAAATTAAAGAATCGTTATGGCATATATTGAATATTTGGCTTCACAGCAGGTAAGTTCTGTTCAACGCATCTCAGATGCTGAGGAACAGCCTCCTTCGATCTCCCTCTCCCACACAGCCACAGCAGGAGAAAAACTGATGGGATTATTTCATGCAAATGTTCCTAGTATGACCTGCTTCATATTTACTTTTAGAAGGCTCTTGAGACTGCTCCGCACTTCACAGCAGTGCCCAGGAATACGATGTTTAGTGCCCGGTGATCATATCATTCTTACTATGATGCCCCTAAAAACCCTGGTACAACAGGCATTAGTGTCTGTACAACAGCATTCCTAAAATAAAACACCTCTAGTTGTTCCTTTTTGTTGTTGTCATCACCACCCCTATCCTGACACACTGAATAACTAGATGCTGCAAAAACACTAAGGCTGTTCATTTCTCTGCTAACTGTCCTCTGCAAGGTGCCATGAACCAGAGGTGCACTGACAAATTTCTCAGAGATTACCAAATAAGCTCCTTAAATACAGCTCCCAGGAGACTGGTAATGCATACACGTGGCACCTCCGGCCTCAAGGGCACCTGGGGATAACCCTACAGAGCAGCACTGCAGTAAACACTGAAATCTTCAGTTCTGGGGAAAAGTCCTCCAATTACCTTACCCACCAGGAGATTAAGGTACAACTACAAGCCTTGATTCACTTCCCTGTCTGCTTGTAACTTCACTTTAGATTTGCACAAAAAGAAAGGCAGGGTGAACAGGCTGCCCAGAGAAGCTGTGGGTGCCACTTCCCTGGAGGCGTTTAAGGCCAGGCTGGATGGGCCCTGGGCAGCCTGATCCAGTGGGTGGCAGCCAGCCCACGGCAGGGGGTTGGGGCTGGGTGGGCTTTGAGGTCCCTTCTAAACTAAGATGTTCTGTGATTCTCTGAAATTGCTCCACTCTTTTTATTCATTTACAGTATAAATGCCAGACTTGGCTTCCTGTTCAGGTGGACCAAGCATAAAACATGAGAGCCATACAAGCCAACAGGGAATTAGATTCCTGTCTATATGTAACCTCTTCTGAATTTGATGGCAGACATACATACATAACCTCAGACCTGTCAGGGCTCATATTTTTCATGAGACTCACCCAAATGACTTCTACCTGACCATGAACAAATGCAAGAAGCGAGCCCAGGGGGCTTTACCTCCCTGTGATACCCTCAGCCAGCACAGTGACTGCCTCGGCAGCACTACTGCCCATCCTGGGGTCCATCTCACACCACTCACAATCTCCAGCTCCGATCCAAAAGCTGGACCCAGCCACCCATCCCTGTCCCTGTGCTGCACCTTCCACACTGGGATACCACACCCTGGGGTCTGAGTGCCACTCCTAAATGTCCCTAATGGTTATTGCAGAAACTAAGGAATTTAAAAAAAAAAAAAAGAAGTTCTCCAGAGTCCAGGAATGTCGTTAAAACTTTACTAAATTTTCCTACATTACATAGTAACAGTAATGGAACAATAAGTAGAAAAGATGGGAATAAAATTCAATCCTTTGTGTTTTTTTTTTTTTTTTCTCACCATGGGATACTCCTCTAATTAGCAAAATTAGTTCCTGACAGGATCAAATATGAAAGGTAGGGCCACATTGCCTTAGCAGCTGATAACTTAGTTTTTGCACAAGTACAGGACAGAAAACACACAGCAGCTAAGCAACCAAGTAAGATTAATGATTTCTTCCTAAATACAATTTCAGCGACACGGTAAGACTCTAATCAGAATCAATTTGTTTGAGTATAGCAAGCTTCTTGCATATCAAATACATCATGGCTTTGTGGGGTTTTGTTTTTGTTCTTAAATATTTGTTTTGTTCTTAAATAAGGTACTGGTAGGAGCCTTCTGCAAATTGCTCAGTTCTTTGAGATACCAAATTAGAAGTGGCCTGTTCCTGGGTGGTTTCAGGTTCTGTTTAAACAGAACACAAATATTCCTGTTGGGATGAACTTTCCTGGCTTGGCTTGAAAGAGTTTAGTGCCTCAGTCTTGTCACCAAAGTTAGAGGATACTCAAAAGAAAAGAAGTAGAAGGAAGAACAACACACACACACAAAAAAAAAAAAAAAAAAAAAAAAAAAAAGAGAGAGAGAGAAAGAAACAGAAACAAAGCCACAAAGGAACCCAGCATGACCCAAGGACTGCCCCAGTGACAGTTTCACAGCATTCTGCAATCACACTGTGGCACATCCCTAAGTCTGCCGCTTCATTACCAAAAAGATACTATTTTCTGTACAATCACTTCTAAGAAGAGAAAGCAGTTTTAAGAGAAAGCAGTTTTGGCCTTGAAAACACTGCTATCGCTTCAAAACCAAGCTGCAGCACAAAGAACAACACTGGCACAGTTGTACCTGCATCACAAGTGTAATGATGAAAAAAAAATATATCACCAGGAAACAGGAGACAAGACTCTTCAAGGTAACTGAAATGCAGATGAATTCACATTTTCTTTGAGAAATGACATCGCAGAAAGACGAAACCATACAACAGGTAAGGGAACTTTGATTCAGGCAAAAAATAAAAAAATAAAAATCCTTTCTCTCATTAAAAATATTTATCCAGAAATAATATTCCTGCAAAGCTCTTCTCATTATACAACCATTAAAATCACATGTACTACAACACTGCTGTGCAGTGCTTTATAAATACTGAGAATATTCTTCTATGAGTTTTACAATCTGGTTACACACAAAAATAAAAACCTAGATGCAATTGGATTAAGTAACAATGACTCAGCGAACATCATACACCAAAGAAACCAAATCAGCCTTTTAGCTCACTACCTAAAAAAAAGGAAAGGGAAGGAAGGGTTTGCCAAAGATGCACCAAATAGCTTTTTTCTTTCCTGTTTTTCTAGAATCATCAGGGACACAGAAAACAAACACAAAACCTTAAAATATGCCAAAACCACATCAATGTAAGGTAACTTTGCATTGAGTAGCACTTTTATGACAAAATTCCAGCATTAGGCTGTCAAAATGATAGCTCCTAAGGTCCTACTTACATTTTCCTAGCAGCTAAAGGATTGCCACAGAAAATGGTAGCAGGCAAGCTTATGAGAAGCATCCTTAAATGTAGTTTTCTTCTTTCTAATGTATGAGTCCAAGTGCTACACTTGACAGTGAAACGCTCCCTGCTGGCCCCCCAAAAAAGCCTGAAAGAATCCTAATGCGTCTTTGAGAAAACTTGATGAAAGTGATATTCATTTGGCATATACAGATGGAAAACAAAAGGAAATCTTAACTACTGCTCCGCTGAAAAAAATAAATACAATCACATGGCAGGAAGATACATGGGTAGCTTTAACCTGTATTTTATACCTATTACAGGCACTTAAGAAAACTACATGGAACAGAGTATTTACTATCATTTTTAACACGCCAATAATTACTCTGAGACTGCAAGCCTGACAGAACCTAACTTCACACAGTGGCCTGGATGAGAGATGCACTCAAGAGCCTCTGTACTACATAACAACACACTCTAATTAGCTCCCTCTTTAATGGCTGAGCTCTTCAGAGCCCTCTTTTGACCTCTGGGCAAACAGCAGAGAATAGGAGCTCCTGAAACAAATGAATTCCAAGACCAACTGTTTGTTTACTTTCTATCCAAATAGTATATAACACAGTTTTGCCTTAACTGGAAAGCAGAGATTGCCATTGAAAAACTGGAAAATCAGGTATAAAGATTGACTGCTCTTTGCATGGTGACACGTGGTCTGGGTCTCATGTTTTCATTGCCCTGGGCATTCTGATAAAAACATTGCGAAATGTTAATAGTAAAACCAAGGTATTGCTGAACTGATGAAGCATGATTGATGTCTGATTAGTCAAAAGAACAAGGCACACCAGTGCTTGTGACAAAGAATAGCTTGTCAAGCTGATGACCTGGGCTACAACCTAGCCTGATCAGCAAGGAAACAGCCTAGCACTCAGTCACTGAAAATGTTGGAGAAAGCAACTTGAAAAGAACACTCTACTTCCTCAGAGCTTTCACTTTGCTTTAACAGTACAGAGTGTAACTTGCCCCTCTGTTGGTTTCTATCGTGCAATTGTCCAACTCCCATGAAAAGCTTTCTCACAGCTGCTTGGGAGGAAGAACCCAAGGAAGGAACAAGTGTCTTGCTGTTCATGCCTTTCTTTCACAGTTACCATTGCTCATTGCTTTCTTAATCATATGCAACAGACAAGATTGACACGATAACGAATGATTAAATTAACAAGGTAAATATACAGACCATGCAGAGCAGTTTCTTCTGCTAAATACAGCAGCTTGGCCCATAATTCGGGCCTGGGTAAGCACCTCTGCTACATCCCTGGCACAAAATACAAGAGCACAATACCCTCCTCCCCAGAGAAATAAGCTCAAGTACATTGCCTGCAAGGGAACAACACCATATGCTGGCCAGATCCCTGACCTCAACAGTTAGGAGAGCAGGACTGTGGGAATGCCACAACACAGGACTACTCAGCCAGGCATTGTATCAACTGGTTGACAAGCCATGCTTCATCCGACCTCTGTTCCCTTCCTCCCGGGCTTTCCTCAGCACCAAAGTGTCTGTGCAGACAGCTACACCTAAAGGCAGGTAGGCACACCCAGGTGAGACAGAGTTAGAGCCACAGAGATCAGAGAGCTTCATAGCATCTCACAGCTGTTTCAATCCCAGCTTTGTGATTACGCACAGAATCATTTTGTTTAGCTGGTGCCAACTTCTGGGATCCCAAGCCACAGTCAGCTTTTATTTTTCCCTTGTCTGCTTTCACACAAAACCTCCAATTTTCTAGGGACTGCAGCATCAGTTTCCAATAGCACAGGCATCTTTCCCTTCAGCTGTCAAAAAAGATGTAATCAGCTGAAACTTTGTGCTTCACTGCTTCCATTCTATTATTTAACAGTGATAAATATGGATCTACGTTTGACTCCACAGTCTGAGCAAGACCGTTATTGTTGTCGTGCTGTTTCCCACCAAGCAAATCTACTGG
>VXAV01011054.1:114110-142624 GCA_013399715.1 Alectura lathami | reverse complement strand
TCCAGCTATTTGCTATAATCTAATAACCTTTTCAATTCCAGAATGACTTGATGAGATTACATTTATATCAAAAATATTTAATGAATTCTCAGAACTGTTGCCAGCTGAAATTCTCACCTCAATAAAGACGACAACCTCAAGGAATATATGATTTGCAATTTAAGTGCCATGCTGAATGCCTACTATAAAAACATATATATATTACATCTTTCACACCAGAAAGACTTTTCAAGATTGAGGTACTCTGGATTCTCTGAGGCAAGGTGATCACTTTCTCATAAATGTCTATAAATCTAT
The DNA here is from genome assembly GCA_013399715.1 of Alectura lathami. NCBI lineage: Eukaryota > Metazoa > Chordata > Aves > Galliformes > Megapodiidae > Alectura > Alectura lathami. Next base: position 142,327 of record VXAV01011054.1, on the reverse strand, counting down.
ACTGCATTTAACTGTGTTTGCCTCCAAACAGAAATTAGAAAATCAGATTAAAAAATGAAAAAAATTGAATGAGAGAAATGTCATGCAAGAAATCCCCCTGTTGATGAAACTGTAGCAATAACTTCTTTAGAAGTCTTTAAGACACAGGATATTTGTTTGTAATTACTATTTACAAACTAGTATTGACTCCTTTTTAAGATTGTTTTGTGGAAAACCTAAAAGACAAAAAAGATTTAAAAAATAGTAAGTTAAAGTATTCTCTCAAAGTTTATATGAAACCACATAGCTCAGCTAATGGCTCTAGGGCAAAGTAGTTAAGACTTTCACTACTGGTCTAGCACCAGATATGTACACAGCTGTCTAAAAGGAATAAGCCATTCTTTATTGCCTCTAAAGCATCATCACAAAGTGATAAATAATGAGATGGTTGGAAAACAGCATGGATGCTAGCTGTGCTAGGACAGTTTGTGCAGGGGAAATCTGGGATTTGTTCTGCTGGTACCTTTACTGGACTTCTGCCATCCTGAATGACAAAATTCACCTCTAGCAAACAGATTCTAAGCAGATAAAAAGCAGACAGAGGAACAGCAGGTAAGCCAGGCTACATGCAGGAACAGAAGCCCCTCGCCATCTGTTGACCCTGGCATGAGCCCACATGCAGGAGATGCTGCCAGTCGTGTGCAGCCTGTGTGCACGGGGCAGGAGGACCAAGACCTGGAGCTGGGGGCTGCTGAACTTCCAGCATTTCCTTCAGCCACCAGCTTGGCCACAAGGCTGGGTAACCTGCTTTATGGTAAGGCTTATTCAGCAGGACAGAGCTAAGATACATATTATGTATGGCTGTGATAGCTGAATATAGAGGAAGTAGAGTTTGGTAAACAATACTCATGCTAAGACCTAAATAAGCCTTATTTTTCCCCTCAGTCATATGCGTTTAGTCCTTACTGAAAGCAGCAGCTTACTGGCTTTATCCATCTTCTCCCAGTTTCCTACGAGAACTGAAGTCACAGACCACTAATGTACTCAGTACTCCCTGCTGTTTGGCATGGCAACTCCAACATCCAAAAATAGCCTTCTGTTAAATGACAATTTTGTGTAGGTCTCAGCTTTTCCTTCAAATGAGCACTGCATGCTTTCAGTTCGGCTCACACATAACTCATGCCTTTTCCCCGCTTGTAACACAGATACAGAAAGAAACACGATTTTAAAATCTCCTTTCTCAAATCAGAAAAGAGAGTTCCAATTTTCTACAGCAACCACATAATGATTTATTGGTGAAAAAAAAAAAAAAAAAGGAAAGTTAGAAAACAATCACATTATATAAATCTCCATCAAAACAAGCAAAAAGACCCTTGCATGCCATCAGTCTTTCAGTAATGAGATAACATTGGATTGGATAGGCAATAAGTGAATAGTACCAGCATTAAAATTAGCTGTTTGCACACGGTTTAAAGAAGGTACGGAAAATTAGAGGGGAGAAAACACTGAACAGTGAGATTATATACTGAATACTAGATTTTATTCTTTCAGTATGTATGCAGCCCAGGTGGATGGTTAATATCTTGAAATCTGTCCCAAAAGAGCAAACAAACCAAAAACTGCGAGGGTCAGAATCACAATTCTGTGTCCCACAAGTAAAATTGGTATTTATTTAGGTTTTTAAAAATATATTTATTGTCTTTCATAAAAACTCAGAAGTAAAAACCATGTCTCAATAGACTCACAATGACCACATGGGGAAAATATACAGATATGGCATGCAACTATAATGTAATGGAACTTAACATTGTGCATGCAAGAGGAATATGGAAGGGAGGCAGTAAGAAGGAAATTGCCTTAGTGATACAGAGAAAACAACGATAGTCTCAACAGCCTGCTTGCTTTTAAGTCAGGGAAGAAGTAAGGTTGGTTCCTGATGGTACTGCATGTTTTGTGCCGCACAGGTGCTCACAAAAATGGACTGAAATTAGGTTGATCTCTAATTTTTGATGACTCTCAGATCCCTGCGTACTTCATACCATCCAACAAGCTTTACCAACACCACATTTCCACTGCTGAGAAAATTTCTGTTACACAGTGGAAATGCACAGCTCCTGCCTTCACCCCACTGGTTCCAGCAGCCTCCTGAAAGGCCGATGTCTTCCACATGAAACTATATGCCATGAATGCAAATGCCACGCAAGCTTTTTCTTTTCTCCCCACTCATAATACTGGTGTATTTAGTTTCAACCAATTGTCCTCCATTCACAAAATGCTTTTGTTGATAATGAAATCTCACCGATAGCACTGATTCAACCAAGCAAGCGAGCATCATATCACATTGAGTGAAGAACCCTTGTTAGTTTTCATGTTGCTGATGCTAAACGCATGCTGTCAGCTAACTGCTAAAAAGCTGTTACAGGCCAGGGGATTCTTAAGTAGCTCCACAGCTGAAGGACTTTGAAGCTGCTCATTCTATGTTCCCCTCCAGGAAAGGACGTTCATCATTACCTAGGAGTTTGTGTAGCCCCTGACACTCTCACAGATATTTGAAAAATATACATCTCATGGTAAATAGCGTGAAAGAGGTAGCTGTCTCCAGTACTTCGCAAACCTACCCCATCCTCAAAACAAGAACAATAAATTCACATCCTTTAAACAATTTTAGAGTGGTAAAAGGTCTAGAATATTTCAGTATGAAAATGTGATTGAACTTATTAAATAAAGTACTGTAACCCAATACCTACGAGCTAGCTAACTGTCCAAAGTTTTAGCCTTTCATCATTAGACTTCTGCTGAATTTGGAAAGCCTACATACAGTTATTTTGTCTGATGGTGTCTTTTCATACTATAGCAATCCAACCATTTCAGACTACACATCCACTTAATTTCTACAAGCAACGTTTTTTCTTTGTCTAACCCTTCTATGAACATGTTCAGGAATGGAAGGTTTAATGCTGCGTGGTAGGCTACAACCTGTGAACCTAAGAGAAGTAACTTCAGTGTTCAGAGTATGTTTCTAGAAGGTAAGACTTCCTTACAAAAGGCTATGTCTGGTTTTGTCACATAACATCAGTTGCTTATGTGTTTTTGCAAGTCAGTAAAGAGTATGAGTCAAACTGAAAGGTTTAAGTTCAGGTTCCCTTAGGAATCTAGAATGCCAGATGTTCATGATGCTTCCCAAATGCTTGTAACAAGTGTTAGCCCTCCACAGCAACAAGGAAGTTCTGAATTTACGCAGCCCCTCTCATCTATTGCTGAAGAAAGTTAGCATCACAGGAAGCATCCAGAATTGGGCTTACCATCGTCTTAGGCAGTCAGAAAGAATAAATGCTTTGCCATATTACAGTTTCTCATTACACAGTCACGACTTTTAGGATGCTATAAACAGTATTTAATTTTCCAGCCTCTTCAGCAAACAAGTTCAGAAAATCCCAGTGATCACTGTGAGATAACATTAAACAGAAGCATAAAATGGTTCAGACCACTAAAAACACCTAGCGTAAAATTTTCTGTCTGGCACTGACAACTGGAGAAGCTGCTTTGGTAGAGAGCATGAACCAGCCTTTCCTCCTCCTTTCTATTTATTCCCTTAATAATCCCCTGCACTGACAATCACAGAACTGGGGATGCTAGAGTGTACTTTCATCCATTTCCTTTAGTATCTGTCTATGGGCTTATTGCCCATGAATTTGTATTTTTTATTTTTTAAATCTGACGAAATCTACATTCACAACACCTCATGGCAAAAAATTCCAAATCTGTTACTCTGTAGAAAGTATTTCCATCTGCTTTAAGCCCACCTCTTCTTAATTGCAAATGTCACCTGGTTCCCATACTATAGGATTTGGTGAATAACTGTTCCAACCATACGATATTAAAACTTCTCTCATGTTTTCGATTAAACTTTCCCTGCCTAAAATGAGTAATTCCTGCCATATTAGTCCTCAAAAGCAGCTGCTTCCTCCCCTTCATCATTCCAGTGCCCCCCTTCTGTTCCTTTACTAGTCTTCTTGAGGTGTGTAAATCAGACCTGCACACAACTACCAAGATCTGGGCACAACAAAGTTGAACACAGCAGCAAAATACAGAGCAGGTCTTACCTATCTGTCTCTCAGTACCCTTCCTGATGATGCCCAACATTTTCACAGCTTTTTTGGCTGGTGCTGCTACACACTAAGCTGGTGATATCAGGGAATTTTTGATGATGATGACTCCAAGACTTTTACAGCCAAAAATCATGTCAAACCCTCTCAGGGTGACACGCATGAGATACTTCTTGTTTGTAGCAGTCTGTAAGTGGAATTGCAGTCTCTGCTCCCCTCAGCTCTGGTTTCCCTTGTCAGATGAACTAATTCAAATGAAAATGTGATTGATACCTGAAGCATTAATTAAAAAGGTAGCTGCAGTGCCACCTGCCTTTGAACTAGCATGATACACCATGCAAGTATCACGACAATATAAAGGGACCTACTTCATGACTGGTGGCATCAATCAGGCAGGTCTGGGTTGTGCAGGCTGAAGAGCCTACAGTACACCTTTTGCTAACTGGCTTCAGCTTTCTGCATGTTTTCCTCTGAGTACCGAGCACAGTTCACATATTCATACATTACACAGCATATATTTTACTAGTTTTAAATACACCATCTGTAGAGATTGAGGATATAATGCTATTTTCAAATTTGAAGATTTTAAATTGAAAACACCAGAAAGATCTTACAATAGAACAAATAAAACTAAAGGATTTATGTTTAAAAGTTGTGCTTTCCAATTATCTGTCGTGTTGGCTGAGTGCTCACTTCAGATCATTCTAAAACGCCAGCCTCGATAGAACGATGGTCTCCCTTCCTCCTGTACTATTTAGTGTTACCTCCTTGCTCATTGTTAATCGTTTTTCTTTGTTAGGAAGCTTAATTCCTTTGACTAGTGTCAAAAAAAAAAGTCATATTGCTGAAAGGTCACTGTTTATAGCCTGATGAAAAGTGATTGACAATCCAACTGCTTCAAGACATACTGAACCCTCCTAAAAAGCTCAATTCAGCTTATTTCTATTGAATGCATAACCAAAGCATCCAGCCACTCCACAGAATATCCTTGTAAGATGAGTCATACCCTCATTCCAGAGGATCACCAGAGGATTAGCTATCCCCTACCTGAGGCTCAAAGAATACCACAAGGTTAGAAAAGCCACCCAACATCTGAGCTGAATTAAGAAACTTGGTCTGTGTAAGAAGGTTAGAATGCTAACATGCACCAGCTACAGGAAGAAAGCTGACACGAGGAGCAGGAGTGAATTTTGGATAAAAAAAAGAACAGACAAGAAACCTCTAGGTAGTACAGATGGGTCTTCAGCAGGAGAACCAAGGTTAGGAGAACGTACTGATGGGTTTTGCACATTCATGTGAAAGAAAGTTGAAGCCCTGGGAAAAGAGTCTGGGCATTGTGCCATGCCTTCTTGAGCACAGAGGGCAGGCTGCCAGCCTATACTTCTAAGCCTCAACAGATTTCTCCTGACAGCATCTCTGTGGAAGAGGAGTATTCATTCTCTTGTTTTAAGAAGGCACAATCTTACTGTCCTCAGGGTTTGAGGAAAGGCTGTAGGGAAATATGATTAAGAACTTATATTTTATTCAGTTCTGATTTAAGTTTCCTATTTAAACTAGGTCTCCCAGGATATAAGATCTGGGGGGTTTCATGGAAGGTTTTTTATTGGAGAGGGAGGAAAAATGGAGGAAAGAAGACTCATGAGATTTTTGCCATTCAATCTTCAGGGAGAAAAACTGGCATTGCTTTTGCTTTGTTTACTTGGAGGGAAAAAAAAAAAAAAATGTGTTTCAGTACATTGTTTCAGCTTCACAGCCAGATTGCACACGTTCCTTATCTATGAATACATCCTTTGATTTTTCACAATATTTACAGATAGTTCGTGCAGAAGAAAATAAACTCATCTCCTAAGAAAATAAGAGGACAAGGGAGAGTAAAAGAACATGCATATATAAAAGATGCTTTGTAGAATGAAAACATTATTCTTCACTATCAACAACAAAACAAGAAAGTACCTTACATAGTAACTTTATCCCTGCTACACATTCAGATCATTATAAAACACTGATGAACGAGCTCAATGGGTACAACACTGTGGTGCTGCTGCTTCATCAGAAAGGCATTCACACCAAGAAACGCAGAACAACTTCCACAGTAGGTGACTGGGCTGCCTCAGTTTCTGATATCTGTCACAACAGTTTGCAGCATCTTCTTTCCTTCATGCATTGTTTAACTAATCAGGGCCAGGAGGCAAAGTGGTATGGAAGAATACACAGAATGTGGAAAAAAAATTGCACAGTTTTAAGGATAACAGCAACGATAGTTTCCATACTCTTCTACAGCATGATTGCGGGCTTCAAAATTCTATTTAGGTGCAAAGAATGGGCAATATTTGTCCAGCTGCATCTGAAGGAATTACAATATACTTAAAATTAATTTTAACGCTCAAATTAGCTTAACTTTTTGTCACAGCAGTCAAATGCATATTGCAATGAACATCTGCAGACATCCAAGCTAACCTAAGGTTTAACAGCAATACCAGATATTACAGTGAAACAGTGTCAGAAATGTACTGTAAAGTCTCATCTCCAAGATATTTACACCTCACTTAATATATCTTTATGTGGATAAGACTTCATGTATAAATGGTTAGCTCAGAAGTTAGAAAAGAGACAGAAGTTTCTCTCCTCAATGGAAATAATACTAGAAATTTTGCTCAGTACCACAAATATTTAACTAATCAAGGTGAAAACAAATACCAATGTACTCATTATTATATGCCTCTAAGAAGTATATGTGTATTCTGTGGGGACAGCAAGGTCTCACCAATGGCCTGCACTACAAGCAACACACAGTTCCATTGAACAGAAATTATTTCAGCTACGTTAACAGCCTGTGGTGCAGATACAGTCTTCATAAATGTTAAGACCTACATATGGCACCCTGAATCTCCTAGGAAATACTTTGTTCAAATACAAACACTTAATCTGCATGGAAGTCTTCAATGCCTGCATGACTTTTAATAGAGAGACATTCAACTAAGCAATTATGTGGAACAAGGCAGGATTTTAAGAGCAAAGCAGTACCGCATGGCACTTCAAAAACAAGAAGCGAAGCCTGGTACAGCTCAAAGAGAAGGTGTAATCAGCATGTAGTTACAAGGAGCTGAAATTCATACAGGATTAGCGTCAAGAGCCCTGATTTGGCAAAAGCACACCCTGCAATTCGTCCGACTACAATAATTCAGGTCATACCCTCCACTCGCTAAGAACTCCCTAATGCTCAGTTCAGTGAAAAGTCAGGAAGGCTGGAAAACCACCAAGGGGGACGTCAGACATGAGTTCCTCCCCTGCTAAAACACCCTCTGGGACCTTTACACCAAGATCTCAGTGCACTTTGGAGCAGGTATTGTAGCATCTTTCTTACCGGTGTTGAAACTGTGACGTTCCTATAGGTAACAGGCTCTAAATAGGCATGTAGAAGTGGAAGATGGTTAAATCTTCAGTTCCACTGTTAACTCAAGGCATTGCAAAAGCATAGGTATATACGCCCAAAGGCCATAGCATTTGTTTTAGCATTTTTGGTCTTTTTAAAACAAATAAGCAAGGTTATTTTAACACTGAACATAATGACCAATTTTCTTATTTTCTGCTTTATGATCCTTTAGAGTCCATCCCTTCAAGTTAGTAATATATGACATTCTCTGACAGAAGAAAAAAGAAAATGTGGTGCTTTTAATGTTAATCAGTCAATACCATAAATACTGGTACAGAGAGGACAGAAAATCATCTCCCTTTGGGAACTTACACACTCCAGTCATCACTACTGTAGTTACAATGCATAAACTACCAGCAGATCAGTTAATAGCCTTGAGGTTGTCTAATTGGTAGTGCCAGAAAGTAGGACCCAAAAAAATTAGTCATCTGGTCTTAGCATGTAGGGAACCATGACTACAAGATGCATGATGGAGTACCACGGGCTATAGGGATAACCACCAAACAATGTGACAAGCATGATAAAGTCACAAGATCCGTAATTCTGTACTCTAATTCTCTTTAAACTGCCAGAGAGAAGGCAAGCTTTGTTGCTGTGTCTGTACACTCATTTCCACCATCTCATCATATATTTTGCTTTTCTGCTTTTTTAAAGTAGCGTAATATAAAAAGATAACAGTTCTAGCAGAAACAATCAACTAATACATTTAAGTGGCAGATATTGGCACAAAATTGTTCATTATCATTATATCAATTAATTAAATCAACTGCTAATACAGCACTTCGAGAAGTATACATCATAGGTGATGCAGCTTTTCTGTAAAGCTTATAAAAATACAGCTTTAACCAAACAGATGTACAGAAGTATGACGGAGGAAACCAGCTGTCTCACAGAGAAACCACTGGCAATTTTACAGGAAAGAGTGGTGGCTGGCACCTAGGGCTGCAATAAGTGATTTAGCAAATGAATGGCTACACGATCCTGAAACCTACAGGGAAAAAGCCATGGCAGCTTTTATTGTCAAGGAGTAGCTAGATATCCCAGAAATGCTGGAAAAACACTCTCATCAACCTCTTAGAAGATATGAAGGATGTTAGAGACCAAAAGACTCTCCCAGGAAAGCTCAGTGACTACCAGAAAATATTTTCCAGGTATAAAAATAAACAAACATAAAAAGAGAGACAAAAGGCTCAGAATTTAGTAAGAGACCTCTGATCCCAAACTGAAGAAAGACAAAAAAAAAAAAAAAAAAAAAGCAACACAACAATATAAAATGNAAAAAAAGCCACATGAACATAGAAGATGGTAACAAAAGGTAAATACAGTACAAATTGGCAGCACGTGGTTATAGTTCTAGAAGTCAACAAGTTCCAATCGGAGGCTGAGGTGGCATTATTTCCATGAAGAAAGTCTCATGGTCAGGCTATTTTCAGCCTCCCTTCTCCATACACCAAAAAATAAACTCACCAAAATCACACAGTCTGAATGTATAAGAAACAATGATTTGTACATGAGGTAAGGACTAATAGTGAATGCGAAGTTGCCTTATGACATGACGGTGTGTCATACACAGCTGTATAGCCAATGAAGTTACAACACTCTGAAAACTTTTCAGCTCGTACAGCTAGTGCTCAGTAACACTCTGTGTGCACCAAACAAGCATCCACCCTTCACCACCCCTGGGCTGAGGCATGCCATGGGTTCTGTGGAAAGGGAGCTGGGCTATCCCACTGATCCCAGCACCCCTCACTGACAGACAGCACCGAGAGAGGCAAAAACAACGTCAAAAGCAGAGAGTGGATGAAAAGAGAGACAGGGACAAGACAACATCATTCCTCAGTTCTGTATATTAAAAAAAAAAAAAAAAAAAGAAAAAAAGAAAAAAAGAAAAATTTACTCAAAGTGCTGCTTCCCTCCTGCTGAATCATGCGAAGTGTACTGAACATAATCTGGATCTGTGTCAGAGGACAGGAAGAGGGGGGGGTGCAAGTGGTTTGATAAGCTTTCTTCCACTTGTGGGAAGAGATGGAAAGTCACCTTGGCTTACCAATGCAGGGCGGATAGCCTATATCATTTCATTTAATAGGAAATAAAACCTGAAATCCAAAAGCTGAAGCAACACGCATTGTTGAGAAAAGAAACATGTTTCACCTGGGACATTTCTGGCACCCTAAACAGAGTGCTCTTCCTTCCCTGCCCCAAAATCAGGTTACTTATCCCTGTCTCACTGGGAACTCTGGCTTTAAAAGCTGCTTCCTAGTATTTCAAAGAATAATTCAGAAAGCAGTGTGTACAGTTAAAACCATCAATGACAAATGAACGCACTTCATGCATATATGATCTGCAACAAACTTGCTGCTGGCCTACATTATTTGTTCTTGCATCTGCTTAACCTTGATTTCTCTAGGTTTGCCCAGTTAAGGTGGGGATTCTGTTCACATTAGAACAACATAAATCTCTTGAGATGCAGCTGCTCGCCATCATGTGAACCTACTATAGGAACACTATTTAGTCACAGCTTAACACCTAGTGGCAACACAAGAAAATGTGTAACTGAAGAGCTGAAAGATGTTACTGTGTCACACAAGAGCTTTACTCCCATCTTTAAAACCACATCACAAAAAGCTCTCAGTGAGCACAGAGCAGTACTTGCCCTCATCTTATCATCGCAACACCATGTAAAAACCATTGGTCAGCAGCTTCCCTGACGATAATCTGGCAGAGGTTGTTCTCTAAAATCTAAGCCAAAGGGGTAAGTGCAAACAAGTATTGGTTTCTGCTCTGTGAATAAATTGAGCTATTCAGTTCTGACCTGAGCTAAAGGAGGCAAAGCAGCAGCACAGTGACTTTTACTGGACATGGTGGTGCTTTAGACAAAATACATTGTATTGACTGTACTTGACAAGACCATCCTGACATCATGATAAAATGAAATTTAACTGAATGCTGTTTAATTTAGTATTGTTATACATTTTTTTCTTCATAAACAAATGAAATAAAAATAGCTTGGGCATAATAAATATACTCATGGGGATAATGGGTGTGAAACAGGAAAGCGCATTGAAAATGTATTTTTTTTTTTATTAAGCTATAGCAAACAGTAAGTTTAGACAATTTATAGCTTTAGAGCTACAAGCACTAAACCCGACAGAAGTACACTTCCTGCCCCAAAACAACAGACAGCCTAAAAAGTGTTCTAAAAATAGATTTCATTATGTCTTACACAAATAAGTATCAACTTGCAACATTTATAACTCACATGCCAGCCTTCTTGTTCTCTACAACAGGAACATTCCCAAGACTAAAATCTGTATCATTTTTTGTCCAATTACTCTAAGACAAATTAGTAAAACAGAAATCCTACTTAAAAATGTACCTGATATATTTTTATTTTCCCTACGTGATAGAAATACACTGATGATAGCACATCTTACTATAATCACTCCTTTCCCAGAATGTTTTAAAATTACTGGGGAAAAAAAAAAAAAATCTCCCTAAGATATTACAAACACTGTTGGTCACAAAAATCACAGAACAGTGCAATGAAGCATGATCAATATTTGTACAATCCATTTTTAAGCACAGATATCTGTCTTTTGTTACATCAATGTGCTACTCAAGACACATACTGTCTCCAGGACATTTGTTATATCACTGTACTTCAAGCTTAGAAATGTATTAGACTTAAACTTGCCCTTTATTTGAAAACATGCCTTCAAAAATAACTTCTGCAATATTAGATTCCAACTGATAACAGAACTCACACTCAAGTTAATTTCTTACTTAGATTTTATATCAATACTAATGATGTTCATTTAAAAAAAAAATACTTTATATGTGACTATATTCATTATGCATGGATACATTTTCTCAAATGCCTTATATATATTGAAACATGAATACATAAGAGTTTAAAGGAGAGAAAAAAATAACAAGATCTCATTTTTCTTTTTTAAAAAAGTCATTCATAAAAAATATTGAAAACATGCAAAGAAATAGATTCTCCTACCACAGTTTTTATCTTGACCAATTTGGCTCCCACATATTCCTGTGTTCAACTGAATCAATTTCACACTTACTCACCTCCCTGTCTCTGTGATGTGGTTTATTCATTGGTTTGATATTGCCATAGCAACTCTGCAACATGGTAACATGCTAGCCAAGCAATGCTGCTCACCCCCCAGCGTATGGTGAACAGCTACAGCTGTCTGGTACGTATAGCTTAATATTATAATGGGTATTGATTTCTGCTTCCTGCTATTAGCCAATTGTTTCAACATTATCATTTCTAACTCTGTATCTAATACTCATTCATCCAGACCTTCTCAGTCGTTAATTTGCAGTGGTCTTGGCTTAATTATAATAATAGCTCCCACCTCATATTTAAATCCAGGATATATTTTGGCTCTAAATTCCAAATTTGAACATTCGTAAACAATGAGGAAAACAAACAGCACTATTCCCGCCCCAAAAATTCAGGACTTCTCCAGCGTTTTTGCATTTTCCCCTCCATGCAAACAAACACATGCAAATCAAGGATCAGCCTTAAGCAGCTTTCCTACCTGAGCATGAGGCCTGGCATGCCTGGAGGCCCTCTCACCCCCAAGCTTTCCCAGCACCACCAGCAAACCGGCTGCTGCAGGAGGGATGGTGCTTTGTCCCCAGAAGGGACGGATGGACCTGTTGGACACAGGGAGCAGTGCTGGGCCTAGTTCTGTTCCCACAGCCTCGCCACCCATAGCAGGGCTTCACAGCATTTCCCCTATGTGTAAAACAGGACCCCAAACAAAGCAACACATCAGAAGGAAAGCGGGATCTCCGCTGCAGCAAGCGAGAGGTTTTTAAGCTACAAAGTCTACCGTATCAATGCTATGCAAATCAGGGCATCCCCAAGCACAGATTTGGATCACAGGAAGGAGACCAGGCAGCCATCCAGGGCAATAGTACGAGTGGGAGTTGAGACTGCCTCATTGACTGAGCCTTTATCTTCACAAGTTGGCAACCGTCTCACAACCGCGCTTACTCACGGTGGAAACATCTTTATGTTTGAACAGGGCTGTACCACAGCTTGACCTAACTGGGCTCCACAAAAGCAGTTTACTTGCCCTCAGACACGGTTGAACAAGTCCCATAAAACACAGAGGCCTTGCCTACACATGACACAAAGCAGAAAGGAGACCAGCAGTACCACAGGACCAAATGTATCTCTGAATGCAGTAAGGTATCAGGATACCTCCCTCTTCCTACCTAACAACATCATAACTGTTTCAGACTACATTGTGCTTAAGCTCAAAGGTTAAATGCTGTTGTCTGCCTTAAGCTAAGCGTAAAACGCATCTGCGAGACAGCAGAAGCTTCACAGCAGAAATTGGAGTTACTGCCAGGTTGCTGTAACACACTAAGGTGTGTGTTACACCTGAGCTGTGCCACAAAGACATCTCTGCATGATCTGGCAACAAAGGGCTCTATTTCCTTTTCCCAGCAGAGCTGAAACCAGCATTTTGGTCTAGGATTTCTTTAGATTATATCAAGGAAAGGAGGTAGAGCAGAGGGAAGATAGGAAGACAGCATTAATGCTCTCACTGAATATATTCTGTCATATTCTGTCTTATTTGTCATTTGACAAATAAAAAGCTCTAAAAAGGAGTTAAAAGAAAAATTATATTCTACCTAACCCGAGAGCCTATTTCATCTGAGTATGCGCCCAATTTATAGTGACCTTTGCTGACACTCTTACAGCAAGCACGCTGCAAAGGCATCTGAGCAGTATTAAACATTAACAACTGGTCTGGTGTCTGCTATGCCCTTCATCCTCTCAGTAAAGAATTTGGTTCTTCACACTCCAACACAGTTTCCTGCTTTCATCTGAAGGACTTCAAGCAGGGGTCAGATGGGAGCTGTGTGGACACAGGGCATGCATACATCAAGATACTCTGCATTGTTCTCAGAGGTAGTGATGTACACAGTTATGAAAACAAGGAATAGTACAGAAGTCATACAGTTCCCACATTACCTTTTAATCTTCAAACAATCCTAAAACTATGAATCTGCAAACAAAGCAAAACCCAGCTCTACAATAACTAAATCCAAATTTCACTAGCAGCCTAGCCTAGATGCGCATACCACCAAAGATGAAATACCACCTTTGCTTCTCTTTTGCTCCCCAGGTCTCAACAAGTGTGCAAACTGACCTGCTGAGCAAAGCAAACAGAATTACTTTGCTGATAATAATTATTATTATTTCTTAATAATAAGTATTATTATAAAAGTTGAACAAGGAAAATGCAACTGAGTGTGATACAGTAATTTCCTTATAGATCTGAAGCAGACAGTCCTCCTCAGCAATATGAAAATAGGGGGTAAAAATTCATTGGAAATATCACAGTTGCAGTCCTGTGAACTGAAGTCCAACTTCAGCTTTCAGACAGTCCCAGTACCTCTGGTCGTTTCTCTAGCTCCTTCACCCTCAGGGTCTGCAGCCTCAATATTACCTTTTGTGAACCCTTACTCCTCATTCCTTCTCTGCTCTCACCTTGATTTCTTATGCAGGCCTTAAAAACACAGCTGCAAACTGCTAGAATAAAAGTCACATTTCAGTTACTTGCAAGACTATAATGCTAATTTCAGCCACAGAGCCAAGGCATGCAGACAGTCAGTTGTAAGAGCACAGCCTTATTCCTGCTAAGGGGTCAGACGTCACCTCTGGGAACTGTCATGGGCCCTGCTCCAAACTTTGCATTTCCTAGGGCCAGAGGCCCATGAATGCTACACAGACCTCAGTGCCAAGGCCTGCACAGTTGCATAAGGATGGTTTGACACTCATCTGGGCTTCATGCCGTGCCAGGAATCATTTTTCTTTACCTTCATCCTCCAAGGAAGGCCACAACTCAAAAAACATTTTATATTCAGCCACAATTGCCACACCAGCTGCCAATCAGACTATTCTGAATTAAAACAAAATGTCACACAACACAACTTTGGCTTTAATTGCACTTAATTATTTAGACCAAATGAGAGGAATGACATCTCTGATGTTACACACAAGTTCCAATCCCAGTATACAAACCACAGCCGTTGCTACCTTTATATTCTCCCAGTAGAAGTGCATACAAATGGAATTTTGTCTTGCTGAGACTCTCAGGAGTTTAATCTGCAAATATACCTTGAAACTTCTAAAACACAGAATGAAAAGCCCTCATATCATGAAAACCCCCTCTTACCTTTCTTCCTTCAAATCAGAAGACACCAGTGCAACAACAGAAAATTAGCTTGATAAGATGGGTGATTCAAACAGACAAAATGGGTTGTCAGCAAATAAATTGATGCCAATATAAGCAATCATCAGGTCACATCAGGGAAGCTATGCAAGCAGAAAATAATGGGACTGCAAGTCAGGTTCTACCCAGTAAAAACTGGTGATGTCTTTATTTGTATTTAGAGATCATTATTAAAGTTGGTATTATAAGCTTGAAATTTATTGCTGTGACATGGTATTATTTTGATTGATTGCACCTTTCTCTCTTCATCAGGATGAACCAGCACAGACATACAACTGCCTCCAAGAGCAAACAGGCATTTATGATATCATCAGGGATTAAACCACTGCAAAAGGTGATCTTTTCGACATCCAGTAATTCAGTGGTTGCTGATGCTGATGGTTGGTTTTCTGTAGGTTCTGTTTTATTTGTTTTGTTTTTATTTTGGTGGTGGTGTTTTTTTTGGTTTTGTGTTTTTCAAATGCATTCTGCTAGGGTAAACCTAAATCAGAAGGGAAAAAAAAAATTTCATTACAGAAGATGCATTCTGATTTCTGTTCCATCACAGGCATTAGGTAAAGTCTCAATTCAGTAAATAGCTAACAACTTCTGCAAGGGATTTAGGTCTTTTAGCTCCTCTTAAGATTAGGAAGGTCCTATACCCATCACATTCTTAGTTTTAATGCTTACATTACACATACATGATCTATTTTCATTTAGCCAGTTACATGATATTATAGAATATGTTGTGTGGGACACAGTCAAAATAGCAAGTTATATGTGTAGCTTTATTCATATGAGCATCCTTCAAAAATTTGCTTTCCCTCACCTGTGCAAGCTGACAGCAGATTAGTGGCAGAAGAAAAGGGAGTGCGGTGTTATCTTGCTGCACAACGCTTTCAGGGACAATGTTCACATTTGGCAATTCTCAATGTTAAATAGAACAGTAGAAGGAAAGAACACTTTTTCCTCGAAAAAATTAAACACTTTAAAATTTTTTTATAAGCCAGATGAGGTAAAGTGAGCGTGGGAAAATACACCTCCTTATATATCTGAATTTGACATGTATCATTAGGTAAGTACATTTGGCATCTAATGTTGAGTAAAAACAAAATTGTCAGTTGCTGTTACAATTACTATGTAATACAAAAACAAGTATGAAAACCAAGAGCCATCATAACCAAGCATAATTTTCTTCATAAGTTTTAATGGATGGCATTAAACCAGAAAAGATAATATGATCTCTAGTCTGTATTGTTACTTGCTTTCCTTACAGCTCTGTTCCTTGTATTTCTGGCAGTGGCTCTGTCTAGTGGTGCTATTAACAAAAGATGTACTTTATTTGTGCTTTGGTGTAACAAAGTTGTCACCTTGATTCCAGTACATCAACACGAACTCATCGGGCTTCACTATGGTAAAGCTAATATGATTTTATTCACCATGCTAAAGCTGTAGGACTTTGTCCCTTGTAACAGGCTGACCATGCGTGACATTTCTTTAACACAGAAGGATTTAACCAATATGTATAGGTGAAATATGCTACAAGTATTACTTCTCTCAATTTGCAAAAAATCACTACTTCTCACACTCCCTCTCATTTCAAGTTGCAGATCTACTCTGAACACTACTATCAAAAATGAAAAATTTACTTTTGGAGTATCTAACCAATACAGGCAAGAGTAGAATTGAACTTCACAAACAAACGTAGCCCATGAGAAAGATCCAACTAATGCATACGCATTGTTTGGAAATAGCTATAACAGCACTGAAAACAGATATTCTTTGTTGTTACTTTAGGGAGATGAGCAAATTATTATTTGTATTTGCTGACAGACCTGTTTATCCCTTGTAGTGACAGAGAGCTGAAAGACGGAGCAACCAAAGCCCAACAGAAAAACCACACAGACTGGCAAGCAACTGATAGCTGTGCAGGAGCAGCTGAGCAATCGGAGGGACCAGTAAGAAACCAGAGCAAATTATATTGGATTAATTCCTGACTCAAAAGTTATTATCCTCTCTGCAGAAGCAAAGCAACAAACCTGTTAATGAAAGGAGAGGCACTGCAGTACGTGAGGAGTTGCAGTAACTCTCTGTCCTACAAGCTGTTTGAGCAAGATGTCAATAAATATATCATAATAATTGGCTCCTACTATTGTGTGATATCAATTCTTTTCTAACAAAGAACAAAAGCAACAGGACACTTGTGGATGCACTGTTTTCATTGTGGGAAACATTTCTGGTTTTGACAGAGGATTCTTTTTGACACCTATTGCAACACACGACCCAGTTGTTCAGCTTACACCCCACATAGTTAAATTCTGCAGTTTTCTGGTTTCTATACAGCACAGAGATCCAAACGCTAAAGTTTGAAAGGCTTACTGGGCCTGATCCTTTGCACTTCTACAGCTTTTAGCACCTCATTGATACCAGCCTTCCTTAACCAATAACTACAAATACCTGGAACTGATTAAATTGATTCCAGATCTTCCTGAATCAAGACTGTTTTTTACTGAAATTTCAGGCATTGCACTGAAACATTAAACACTACATCAAATTCACAACACTGAATTAGACTTGCCCAATTACTGAGGTGTGACTGTTAACTGGTATACTTATTTCAGGAGCATTAAGGGAGACTTTTCTTCCTTTGTCCTGCCTCTATTTTCAATTTAAGAAGCATATTTTTTCCTGTTTCCTTCTAACACTAAGGGAATGCTGAGAAAAGAAGCAAGTTTACGCTCCTATGAATATACAACTCTAAAGCACAAAGTTGGATTTAATTACATTCCTTCATTCTTACGCACAGTTCCATTTTTTCAGAAACTCAAGCCTGCTGTTAGCTACTCTTAATATTACAATCTCATACTGACATGAATAAACTGTTCTAAGAAGTTTAAGGCCACTCACCACAGGGGTGAGAGGGGCAATAGGAAAAATAGGAGAAAGGGTTTCCTGTATGGTAAATATGGCAGTGGGTAGGTTACAGGTGCATTATGTCAGGAAATACAGCTGCCCCACCTTGCTATCTCCCCACTTTGTAAAACGCATTGTGAGGAACAACACTGATGGGAGTTTATGTCCCCCAAAAGACTTCTAGTGCAATAAGGCAAAGCTTTATAAAACAGACACTGCAGTTTAATGAGCCAGGACTATGTATTTCATTTCTTGTGAGGATTTGTCCTTCCTACTCCTTTCCTCATTTCTGGCTTTGTTTACTTTTGTGTACCACTGGAATGAACAAAAATATGAGAGTTCTTCTCACCTTTCTGATTTTCAAGTTTTCTTTACGGAAAATCTACTTGAAACTTATTTCCCCACTTCTCCTCCTCATCTTTAAACTTTAAAGCAAGAGCAGCATATTACACATCCAGGAAGCACACCTCTCAGAGGAAAATGAAAGTGTTTGGAGTGGAAGAAACAAGACATATGACCACGACATCCGTGGTATCCGCTTTAGTATTATTATATGCAAGTTTGGTTATGTGAGTGTATTCTGGAAACAAAAAGGGTTAAGTATTAAAATAGAAACTAAGAAAATTATTAGTAAGCCAAAAGAGCACAAATTGAAATATGCAAATGGCATAGGATTCCACAGACAAACACCATAAGACACTGGAAACTCATAGGTTCAGGTTTTCCAAGTTTATTCCACTCCCAGTACCTGGTTTATGAACCCAGCCATTGCAGAACCCATATTTCTGGCCTTGGATGTCCTGTGGGAGAGTTCTCCCTACGGGTGGGGAGAGAATCAGAGATGCACGCATGGTCTGACACGGAGCTGATGCCAGCTGCTACTGATGCTAGCTCTAACCCACTGCTGGTGACACCTCAATAATTTGAGGCAGTAACTTCCTTTACAGCAATTGCTAACACTGAGTTAGCATCTGTTTGAAAATTAATCCACAGGATAATCTCTCACATTTCTGCACTAGTTCCCATGCTGTCCTTACACATCCTTCTTGCTGCTGTTAAGTTAATAAGTGTTAATGAGAAGTTAACACCATCAGACCTACATCCTTTGTAGCCTTTTCATATCAGCTTACTGGCACATCTATTACCCAGCAGGAGAACTGAGTAAGTCTACTGTGGTTTGTTTTTTCATTAAACTATAACCAAAAGGGTTCAGGATAGCTATCAGAAGATCACTAACATGAGTAGGTGAAGCTTTCTTCACAGCAAGAATTTAAAAACACGCTAGTGTCTGGTTAAAGCTTCACCCGGCACAAATCTGTCCAGCTGGACCTGCATCTCAGGTAGCCCCTAACCTTCATGACAGAGAGCAATGACAGTACCAAGGTTCAGTCCCTGAACCCCCCTCAGGAATGTCTTACTGGTCACACTGGTTTCCCTTGACTCATTCTTCCCAAGCAGCAAGTATGGTTACACCTGTCCATATCTGCAGTTCAGTTCAGTGAGCTTCTGGTCCTGGAAGTCTGCATTCGAGGTTTACAGCTTCCACGTCATGAGACAAACACTATATGAGGAGAAATAGCTGATTTTCAACTTGGAGCTGGGAGATGAACTGTAGAAGTTCTCCAGCATTTCCAATCCTCTTTCTCTATTACCCTGTATTTCAGAGCTTGGGAAAGGAAAGCTAGGATTGCTCCTTCACATTTCTCCTCAGTAATCCATCCTGAAAGGAAGCAAGCCAACAAAACATCACCTTCCACAGTACACATCCTTACCAGCACATATGCCAAACCAGGAGCTTGTGGCCTCCCAGCTGAGACCACCTGCCCACAACACATCATGAATGCACAAGCAGAGCTATGGGGGTATAACACAGCCATGAGACTGGTCAAACCTAAGAAATAGGTTGATAATTCAAACTGGGGTTGGCTGTGGTCAGTTAGCACCTATTTAACTCATGAAAAATATAATAATAAATTACAAGTAATGCAAGTTAAATCACTTTCCAGCATGAAGAATTGCCATGCATGAACCCTAACACATGCTGCATTACCGTATGCGGCACTTTTTCTGAGACAGCTTTATTTTGGATAAAGTCTGCATCAGAGCACACCTAATTTTCATAAGAAAACACACTGCTGCAGCTGCACCCTTTGCTATTTGCCTGCCAGTTGGCCAGGAGGCACACGCAAGGCAGCATGTTGTGCTTTAAGGATCCCTTACCCCTTACCAGCCTAGGCACTATAAAATATTTATGGACTATTTTGGGTGGCTTTTCATTGCAAACTCCATATGCTTAGCTGAACTATTCAATGCTCAGAATGACAATAAAGAGATTACATTTGAATGTACTGTGTAGCAAGTGTTTTCCCCTTTAGCTACTATAGCCCATTATCTCCTAAGATAAGCACAGCCTGTTTGCTCCATCAGTACGGCTCTGCAGCATTAGAAACAGCATGAGGATGCAGGTGTCTTGAAGGTCTACTCCCAGGTAACATCCCATTTCCATTCAGACATTAGTGCACACACTTTCTTGCACACCAAGAGGAGAACAGAGCCTAAACAGTGTGAGTTCTTTAATATGGTGTACAGTGAAAGAGTGAGAGAAGCAAGGCAGCTACAGATCCTTTCCCTAAGCTCTGTGTAGCTCTTAGCTATAGGCATAACCATATGATGATGCAGCACTTGAAAACAGAAGATTCCCAGTAATATACCAAGGAACAAAGCATTTTGGAGATCTGTCTGATCTGCAGAATAATTTAATGCGTAGTGAAGGGAGACAGTCACCATTATGGAAAAGTCCCCTTAAATAATTTGCACTCATACACCATCACAAATTAGCAGGGAGACTGGAGTAAGACGTGTAACTTCAGGACATGCCGTAACTCATCACTGCCTCACCATCCTAACTTTATTCCTGCATATGTGGTCCAGCGAAGCAGAATAGCAATGTTGTACATAAGATTGGCTTTGCAGGGAAAGACACACAGTGCAGGCAGATGCAGGAGAATAGAAGAAAGTGCCAACTAGCTGAATGGGTTTAAAGTGTCTTACCCTCCTTGCAGAAGAAACTGTCCACCATATTGAGCTACTGCTATGGGTAACCAATCCAGTGAAAAGGATGATCTTTTAGGGGCTGCTACAATATTTAGGATCCTAAAGCAGCTCATTGGATCAGCTACCCAGTTAGGATAATCCCAGTTATACCCAACAGTGAACAGTGGCCAAATGGGAGGGCTTTTAGTTTGCTTTGACAAAAGCTGGCCAGGCGCCAGCCTCACACTACAGCTCCAGCACAAGCAGAACTTCACACAGTCCTCCAAACCGTTCTCCCTATTTTTTCTTTGTGTCACTTCACTCAAAATTTTACAGTCTATTCAGGTATAAATATTTTTCTTGTTTGTTTGCCCAGGCTTTAACTATTAAATCAATTTCTCAGGTTCTGTTTTACTTCTCTTCATGCATCCTTTTTTGTCCAATGAACTCACAGCCATATGTTTACAGAAGTTTACTTTAAATACAGATTAACTGAATATTTTTCTTTTCATTTCCCTTCCCACTTTCTGCCTTTTCAGAGCTGAAGGACAGCACCTTTTGCAATAAATCATGACCAGGCCCGTTAACATTAGGAAACCATCCCCATTAAAACAGCAATATATTGATATGCGAACACTCCTCTCCCAGAACCTTTTTTCAACACTTCATTACCATTTTTCACTGCTGAACCATTATATCCTCCCAAAGCAGGTCTTTATTGTTCAATTTCCTCACTCTGCCATTACTGACACAACAAAAGGAGGGGCAACCGCAGATAAATCAGCCAAGCTTCCCATTGGGCTCCCTTCTGCACCGCTGCCATCTGTGCCGGCTGCCACGCGTGCTTCAGCACAATACCACATGGGTTGCCCGTGATGGCTTTGTGGCTGTCCCAGCCTGGTATCTCCACTGTCTGCCTTCAGATGCATGTCTGCAAGGGAGAGATTTCTCTCGCATAAACTGGAGGTGCACGGCTGATTCCCTTCTCCTCACTGCTCATCGCCCAGTCCTTGCCGAGTGATTTACAAACTACACATTTCAAGACGTGAGAGGCTACATGCCATGTTTTCTGTGGTCTGCCTACTTCCAGAATTATCCCCCTGACATAAGACTATCAGATTAAACCATCTCTTTGGCAAAGAATAATATTTCCAAGAAATAAATAAGCAGGAAGCTTGAATCACAAACAAGATTAGGAATATGTGATTGTTTCTTTTGACTAAATTAACACTAGCGAAAGACAGAATGAAATATTGATCTATGTTTCTGAATTAGCTTTCTGAGCTTTGCAACTACCTTTTCATAGCTGTGAACACAGCGCAGCAAAAAAAAAAATTGATCATCGCTCACATCGCAAGCCGAGCTGCATGAGTGTTAATGGTTGAGCTGTTAATTAAAAACGGTAGCAGAATCCCAGATTAGTCCCGTCTTTATAAGAACACCATTAATAAACCTGTTTTTCAATTTAAGAAACATCATCTCCGCATACAGTAGCCGTTGTAATATTCCTACAGTATTCCATTCATTACCTTGACAGGTCGCATCACTTAGGACATCCATCGGAATATATTTCAGCTACTTGCAAATGCTCTCTCTTTCCATACAGAGCCCACCCTCCACAGACTCCTTGAACTCCTACATCACAATTTCCGTAAAACAGTGGGCACAAAAAACAAACCCATGAACAACACTCTCAATAGGTTTGCTAATTTGTTGTTTGATGTCATGCAAGATGATTGTTTAGCTGAAGAATTCTCATTTTCCTATTTTACATGCACTGCAAGAAACTGCAAAAAAAAACACACACAAAAACAACTTTCCTACAAATGTTCATCCAGGAAACCAAACAGGTCCAGTACAGCTCTGTCCTTAATCCTTCTATATTGTATATTATGATACGAACAAGAGCATGTACAACATAGTACAACAGCTATTGTATTGTCTTATTGTTGGTTTACCATATGATGATCAGTAACACTGACACAATTCAACCCTATCTTTTCTCAAGCATGGTATCCAAGGTGAACACTTCCTTTCAAAACACAGCAAGTGCCACTGGGAAGAATACTTGCCTCAGAGAAAGTTCAGAAAATTGGTAGCTGAGAAGGTTCTTTTTTAAAAAGTTTCTGTGACATATCTCAAAATCAACATGACTAACACTCATATACCACATATATAAATATATATGCATACGTAAGTATATATTTTCTATACACAGAGCAACCTTCAAAATTAAAAAACACTAACTCAGGGACTGAAACAATGAATGTATGATGAATAAATGACTAGCAGACTGAAATGCTGAGGTAGCAATACTGTTAAAATGTATGCTGAGATTCAGTCTTGCCTTCACTAGACAGAGTCATCACTGTGGAAGTGTAAAATTGTCTTTTCAGCTAATACTTAATCAGGCTTCAACTATGTATTGCTAATAATTGTGAATAATAAATTAATTCCAACAATGGGGCATACAAGCACAGAGAAGACTGATGGATGGTTCTTAAAAGGCCTGTGCCAGAGACAGGAAATCATCTTAAACTTTTTTTTTTTTTAATCCACAATTGCAAATCCTTAATGAAAACTTCATCATTTCCTATTTTAAGTGTACAGAAAAGGAATATTTAGGAAGCAGTTACTCAGAGTGGAGACTAAATGAAGAACAGACATGATTCTTCTTTCACAAACCCTGTTTTTAAGGAGGTACAACCAATCTCCTTTTAGTGGAGTTTGTCTGATGTGTGTTCCTCACATAAACAAGCCAGTTATTTTACACAAAGCCCTTGGCATTTTAAGATTTTTGCCTCCATATTTGAGAAAAAAAAAAAGAAATCTCACTCCCCCAAAAATATATGACCAAATTTCTGTCTTTAAGAACTTCTGGTACAACAGCTTTGGTCATGAATGGATAGCTTTCCTACAAATATAATTTTTGTTGCTTCAGTACTCACTACGTTCTGCCACCCTTCTGTAAGGCTATCTTAATAAGTTAGGTATCAATCCTCTTTTGCCACCAAAACACATCACAAGAGAGAAAGGTCCCTAAATGTTAATCAAGAATTCCCTCATTCAGTGCTCTGAATGTGAATTATGCAAAAACACAATTAGCCACCTGGGAGACAGAACCTGTATTCATGCCCCGTGCATACAATGCAGATTTTTTGCCTATAAAAGGATCTTTATGGGACTCACTTTTAAACTAACCATAAGCTTTGAAAGTCTATAGGCAAAAAAATGCTCAAATTCAGCATACTTCTACATGGTTATTGACTACAGAATATTGGAGAAAAAATAGAAAGCTACAGAAATTGTATTATAGTAAATGGACTTCTGAGATCACACTTCTAAAAACTGGTACAACAGCACTAACTCACAATGGAGCTAAACCAAATTATACCAGGAGCAGTGTACTTTACTGCAATTTTGCTGATACTAAACAGTACTTATCTTGTATTCAACAAGAAAATGAATAATAATAGCATGGAAGAAAAAAAAAAAAAGTGAAGGTAATTCAGTACAATTTTAAGTGCTGGCCACATCGTCCAGCAAAAATGGAGAGAGCTATCACTAGGAACAAAAACCATACAAGCTATGAAAGCAAGTTGTGTCTGTGCTGTTTGTAATTGCTACATAAATTTCCTCAACTCTTTAGCTTCGGAAGCACAAGGTCTCAGTAGAGCAGTAGCCTGAGTAGATACATAACAACGTACAGAATAATCCTCCTGTACTGTATTAGGGAAAGACTGGATGAGGGAGGGATTTGGCTGTGAAGACATTAACATCTGCATTCTAGAATATTAGTACCCACAAGAAAAGGGATAAACTTTACCTCAGTTGCAAAGGTTTTGCCACATAATTTAATTCTGCAGTTCATTCTATTTTTAATGGATTTTGCTTGCTACTTTCTATCATATATAGGCTGTAAAACAGTTCATATGGTCCTTTTGCAAAAATTAACAGCATTTATTACGTTCCAGTGCTTGCAATTAAAAAGGGAATACTTCTACACCACTGTCATATATGCTATTAAATGATACTAAAATCCTCTCTGTGCCTAGAGAAGAGAATAACCAGGATATTACAGACACCATATTTAATGAGAAGTCTTTGCTTCTTTTGAATTACTTTAAATAAATACAATTTTCTTTGTTAAGGAGATACTGAATAAATTATACTGGTTAATGTGTTTTTTAGATGGACTCAATATCAGATATTCACAGACAACATAATAGAGTAAATCGAGATCAATATGATGTCCCTCAAAGGATGAATAATTAAGTCTTAGCTTCAACATGTACAAAAACAGCAGATTGCAGAACATTTCTAACTGCATAGCTTAGGTTCTCATTTGCTTTGAAGCCATTAGAGAAAATGCCTCAGAAGGCTGACTACATTCAAGCCAAACGTATCTTCTTTTCCAAAATAATGTTCTAATGCTGAACATTAATTTCCTCACAGAATTTGTATATATAGTACCACTTTCAAGAGAAGAAAATGCATTAAACACACATCTGTGGAGGCAGAAGAGTATTGCAGTTTCACTAGCTTTGGTGCCAGAGAAGACAGATACTACTTCGCCTACACAGGCTGAAATTTGGAAGGAAGATTCAGGATCATCTCCATTGCAAGTACAACCACTGAGCAGCTTACACTGCCAATCAATATGTTTTTCTCCTCAATAAATAAAATATTTTTACCACATAACTATATTCAAGTGCATTTAGTCTTACTGTTCCCCAAGTTCTTAAAATAATTTTATTCCTTTTTGAATTAAGCATGCCACTTACGAACACAAACCAGCAGAATGAATACTTTAAAAGTCCAAGAGTTGAATGACTGCATACCACGGGTTCAGTGCTTTTAATATTGTCTGAAAACGAGTAAAAGCAGAAATCTGTATTCTCTTCTGTTTAATGTTTTCTTAAATACTGTAGATCATGAACCATAACATTTAATAGATATTCCTAATCTGAAAGCTCATTTGCAGATTGTGGGATTTGATAGTTATGATTCGGTAGTCCATATATACACCTATACATTGTTGTATAGATTACCGTGACAGGTTGACCTCGGCTGGCTGGCAGATGTCCACCCAGCTGCTCTGTCAGAACAGGGTGAGAAATTAAGGTGGAAAAAGTCATGGGTCCAGATAAAGACAGGGAGATCACCTAACCTGTTAACATCACTGGCAAAACAGACTTAGGGAAATGTGCTTTAATTCATCGCCAATTTAAATGGAGCAGGATGGTGAAAAACTAAGACAAAATCGAAATACCTCAATATAACATGCCAGAGTATTCAGTTCCTCAGTTTCCCATAGTAAGAACTTCAAGCTAAACAACTACAATTTACTATAAGAAACAATAAATGAAGTTGTTCTGTTGTGAACTTCCAAGGAAATTCCCAGTGTAGCTGTGGACAGGTTTTCCCACATGAAATAAACTCCCCAAAACTTTAAATGAACAGAGCCCCACAAGCTTTGACGTTGGTAGAGTGCATTCTGAGGCAGCCTCTCTCTACATCATGCCGGAAAGTGGAACAGAACCAAACAGTTTAGTTGGAGGGGATCTCAAAGACCACCACATCCAGCTGCCCAAACACTTCAGGGCTAACCAACAGCGTGTTATCAAGGGCACTGACCAAATGCCTCTTGAACACCAACAGGCACGGGGCATCAGCCACCCTCTAAGGAAGCCCGTTCCAGTGGCTAGTCACTCTCCCAGCACAGGAACATTTCCCAGTGCCCACCTGACCCTCCCCGGCACAGCTCTGTGCTGTTCCTCTCCTGCCATCCATTCCCAGGGGCACAGCCCAGCACCTCCCTCTGCTTAACCTCAGGGAGCTGCAGGGAGCAGCGAGGTTGCCTCTCAGCCTCCTCTGCTCAATGTTGAGCAGCCCAATGTCCTCAGCCCCTCCTCAGAGGACATGCCATCTGGCCTTTTTATGCCTACAGCCAGTGCATACATTGGAATAAAGACCTTAAGGAAAGATTTTTATTTATATAGTAAGCGAAATGCATAAGAAATATAAAAATACATTAAAATATTCATCAAGGAACTCTAAATTTTATACATAAATTCGTTAGGGAAGCAATAAACATGCTGTATAAATTAATTACTTTGTGGTTATCCTCATTAAATGCTACTTAATAAGTTAATAAGCTTGAAAAGCAATGACAAATTGCTGAAGTACATGTACAAGACCTTTTTTTTTTTTTTTTTTTTTTTAAAAAAAACATGTAACATGTAACAGAATGCTGCAGCTCTGGATACAAACTAGTAAAATTTATGCTAACTGGTCACTTTATCTTATAAAATACTCTAACAAATACATTTCCCTTCAGAATTTGGCAGAAAAGTGAAGACTTTACAAAACTCAACTGCAGAAGAGATTCTTGCTAAGGTTTAAGAACCACCTACTACTAGAAGAAAAACTTATTTATGTTACAGGATGACTTCCAGCTTCCTAGAAACATTAAATTCTGCCAAATCAAAATCATATGTACGCACATATATATGCTCATGGTATATTTATACACACAAAAAAAAAAATACATAGCCACATTGCATAAATAGTATCACGCCTTTGTGGCTTTAAAGTCTGAGGATGCCAAGCACATAACCACACTGTCACAGTTAGGAGCTGGGAAGTTACATCCCGGGGAAAAGGCATACCCAGCACCAATGAATACTTTAACTTTTGTGATGGAGTATGAGCGTTCCAGCATTGACTGAGCTCTGTTATTAGCATGCTGTGGAAGACTGAAACGGTGGCTCCATTTGTCATGTCACAGGTATGGGCTGCTTATGCTTTCATCTTG
Organism: Alectura lathami; assembly: GCA_013399715.1. Lineage (NCBI taxonomy): Eukaryota > Metazoa > Chordata > Aves > Galliformes > Megapodiidae > Alectura > Alectura lathami. The sequence goes on along the minus strand of VXAV01011054.1, from coordinate 114,790 downwards.
TGGAGCACAAAGGGTGAAAGTGCTGTTGGTCTATGTTACAATTTAAAGACAGAAAAAAAAAGCAACATAAATGTGTTCTCCACTTGCTCTCTTTCCATGCAACAACGTATATATGAGAGAAGATGGCAAGCTGCATCCCAGAGTACATTAGTCACATTGATGTCATAAATACCCTACTCTGAAGTAAAATATAGCCTGAACACATCTTCAATGCCAGACACATCAGTGCATTAACTAAGTGTGGTTCAGTGAATGCATCAATATGCAGTTCTCTCACCTTCCCAGGACATATACAATTTGCAATGAAACTATCAGTGTAACCTTGAATAAAATATTTAAGGCAATCTTTGACTATTACACGCTCAAACAATTCCTTAGAAAAGTTCAGGACATTAATCCATATTTCCACACCCCTTAAACTGATTTTGTTAACTCCTTAAAACTGACTTGAACAAACACAATCTAACTTTCCTTTGCAGGAACAATAAACAGGTAAAGTGGTATTTTCAACAAAGCATTTCATTCCTTTTAAGAGACTGACATTCTTTAGATTATTAGATCACATTCCTCTTTCCACAAGAATACCTAGAACAAGGAAATTACGGTATGTAATTCCTGGTTCTTTGAAAACCATGAGAAATATCCAGCAAACTTCAAGGCTTACGTGATTACAAACAGAC